>CAXKVY010018535.1:0-13603 GCA_964058915.1 Tetropium fuscum | reverse complement strand
ATACGCAATATACAAAAACAAAAAAGTCAACATAGGTGAATACAAATATAAATAATAATAATAATAACAATAATAATATTCTTACAATTAAACAGACTGTCTATCAGCTAACATTATGTTTTTTAACAGTTTTTTGACAAAATATACAGACGAAGAGGATTTGACATCATTAGGTACTAAATTGAAAATCTTACTACCATTATAACTAAAAGACCGCTGAAACTGAGTAGTTCTATGCTTAGGGATACAAAGTTGATCGCGATAACGTGTTGAGCGTCTATGTATATCAGAATGTTTTACTAGCTTGGAGACTAAATATTTAGGTTTATTTTTTTTTTAATCTTAAATAACATACAAGATAAATTCAAATATTTCGCTCAGGTTTAACCACTTGGAAGACTGAAAACTCGGTGAGATATGATCAAATTTTTGCAAATTATAACTGTACCTCAAACATGCATTTTGAATCTTCTGCAGGCTTTCTTTGTTTTTACACAGTAAGGCAGGCCAATATACAATATCACAGTATAATAAAGTGGATAATATTAAGGAGTCACACAATTTTAGCTTAAGCTCGGTACGAAGGTAGTCTCTGTGCATGTATAACACCTTAAGTTTGACAAATGATTTTTGTATAAGATGACTCACGTGTTTAGAAAATCGAAGAGAGGTGTCCAGCCATAAACCTAAATTTTTACAGCTTTCACTGGGAACAATGCGATGGCCATTTAACATAATATTGAAGACAGAGTCGTTAATAACAAGATCTGTCTTGCTTCCGAAAACTAACAATTCAGTTTTAGATTGATTTAACACAAGCTTGTGAGCTAAATATACTTCAGAAATAGTGTTTAAGTCAATATTAATTTTCGATACAGCCAAGGGTAAAGTTTCAAAACTAAAGAGAAAATATACCTGAGTATCATCAGCGTATTGATGCGACTGACAATATTTAAGGTACTTATAAAAATCTGCTGTGTAAATACAAAATAGTAGAGGTCCTAAAATACTATCCAGAGGAACCCCTTTAGTTATATCAGAAAAGTCAGATTAATCATCATTCAAAATCACTATCTGGCGCCTACCAGTAAGATAATTTCGGAAAAAATTAACTGCTATTTCCGAGAAGCCGAAATATTTTAATTTTAAACAGAGGGTTGTATGATCTAAGGAATCGAAGGCTTTACTAAAATCTAAAAGTATAAGACAAACATTGTTATTAGCATCGGTTTCTTTAAATATGTCATCTGTGACTTTTAGCGTTGTCGTACAAGTACTGTGTTGTGATCTAAAACCAGACTGAGTAACAGGTAAAATATTAGAATCATTAAGGTAGGCGTTTACTTGTTGAGAAACAATTTTTTCTAGGATTTTCGACAAGGTAGGTAGAATGCTAATAGGTCTGAAGTGTTATATGGGTGGGATTTTGGTTTTTAGGAATAGGGATGACATTTGCGTTTTTCCAGGCTGCTGGAAACAACCCGTGAGAGAGGCACATATTGATAAGAAAAGTTAGATGGTTATTCAAGTGGGGAGATACAAGCAAAATCATTTTTACATCTATGCCGTCAGAGCCTTTAGCACAAGATTTTAGTGAATAAATAATTTTTTCAATTTGTTCTAATGTAACTTCGATGAAGGGAAATTCGTTACCGTCGACACAATGCTTTTTATCTATATAATTATTAAGTATTGTATTGCTGTCATTAGGTTGAACCTCTGCGACTGGATTGGCAAAATTGGCAAGAAAATCTTCAGATTTACCTACTGTTGCCGCCGAAATAGTATTTCCGAGGGAATTAATATTTAGGGTTCTCACTAATTTCCAAAAATTTTTTGGATCTGTTTTAAATTTGTGATGTAAAAAAGCCTTTTTTTCTGATATAATTGAATTGTTAACTAGGTTTCTCAGCTCCTTATACTCATTCCACGAACCATCCGTCTTTAAACGCTTATATTTAGAATATGCCTTCCTTTTTAACTTGATCATAGCTTTAAATTATCACTCAACCAAGGCGCTGGTGGTTTGGATATCCACGATGTTTTTAGGGCAGCATGGATGTCGAAAATATTGCATATAGGTATTTATGTCCAAAAAATCAACGATTTGATCAATATTAGCTAAGGTATATACATGGTCCCAGTTGAAAGCTTGTAAGTCACGCAAAAACAAATAGTAATCAAATTGAGAAAAGTCTCTTTACGTTTTATATAATACAGGTTGGCGTTCTTTCTTGATTTTCAACTTGCAAGTAACTAATCGATGATCAGATATATCGTCCATTCTTATAACATTAATATTAGGACACAATTCATTTGATGATGTAACAATAATGTCAATTAAAGTCGAAAAAGTTGCAGTAACGTGAGTTGGTTCAGTAATAATTTGCTCAAAGCCGTAATTATTTAAAAAGCTATTTAAAAGTTTTAAGGCGGGACTATTACCATTCAGGAAATCTATGTTAAAGTCCCCACCGAAAATAATATAATCAAGGTCTGGAATAATAGTAGTTAATATATTTTCTAGAGCATTTATACAGTCTGGAACATTAGACTTGGGCGGCCTGTATATAGACCCAACACAAATTTTTTTCCCACCAATTTTCAGACTAAGCCAGAGTTGTTCTAAAGGACAGTCTTCAGTATCTTGAATTTTGATCAGTTTAAACTTAATGGAATTCCTAATATAAAAGCAACGCCCCCACCACGAGTACCGCGATCCCTTCTTACCAGATTGTAACCAGCAATCGAAAAACCAGCATCAGGCACGCTTGGGTTAAGCCAAGTCTCAGATAGTTCTATAATGTCAAAATCCTCATCTGTAATAAATTCACTAAATATATTATATTTGCTATCTAAAGAAAGAATATTAAAATGCGAGAAACTCAAAAAAGTGTTGGACATCTCGTATTGTATACATTTTATAGAAACCCCACTAAAAAAGTAACAAAATGCGTAAAAGATAATATGCAAATTAAATTAGCTACAACAAAAAAGGTAAACAAGGAACCATCACATAATTTATTTCACCAGCGCACTTTCTACTGCTAAGAATAATATTACCACGACGATAAAGCAGTGAGCAGTGAGCAATGGCATTCACAAGTCGGTTACCGAGTTAATTAAGCGACTTTTATTTTCACGCGTACACTAGACAAATATTTTTCCTCCTGATGACCAAGCAGAGTTCTTCCCGTGCTTCTTTTTAGCTGAAGTCAAGAGATGGTACCGTGTCGCGGTTAAGTCTTCATACAGCGATATGTTGGTGCCTTTCAATAATTTTCTAGCACTATATATCTGATTTCTGTTAGTGTTACTAAGGAACTGTACGAAAATAGTTCTAGATATAATAGGGCTAGATTTGCCCACTCGATAAGTACAATCAATATCACTGGGATAACAAGGTATCTTTAGCGTATCGTTAATTATGTTAGTTATGATGTGAACTAATACCTCATCATCCTTTTCCGGGATACCAATAAATCTTAAATTATTTCGCTTAAGATGCTGCTCTAAGAAGTCACATTTATTTTCCACATATTTTATAGCATTCGTATTTCTCGAGACACAATTCGTTAAATTCTGAATAGAATCATTTACTTCTTTCAACTTGGAGTCGAGTATAGCCTTAAATTTATCATGTCTTTTGTTGATTTGATTAGCAAAATTCATACATATTTTTTTTATAAGCTGTTCCGTGTTGTCCATTTCGGATTTGTTGCCAGTACCAATATACATGGATAACGATTAGAAGATGTTTTCTCAGTAGCCGGACAGTTTTGAGTTCTAACAAAGTTTTCTGAATAATTTATTCTGTAAACTTTGGTTCTAACATCTTGTCAGACAAAGTTGAATTTGTGTGAGCCTAAAAAGTACAATCCACGTATTATAATATACAATGTACAAAAAGACGAAATTAACAGCAACGACTTTTTCGATAAAATCATATTAGATAATAATTTAAACTCTGCTGATGATATATAGCTGGTAACTAAATTAAAATATAAATCTGTTTTTAATGTGGTTATCGATATAACCTCAGAATTGTTTAAAATTATTATGGCTAAAAGTTTCTTATATGTTGGCTGGAAGAAATGTTTCTTTCAAGAACATTTCAGTTTAGCCAGATGTTTCAAATGCAGTTAATTTGGTCACCTTAAAAAAGACTGTCGCAGTGAAATTTTGGTTTGTCCTATCTGTTCAGGTGCTCATGAAAAACAAGAATGTTGCTCGGATATTAAATTATGCAATAACTGTAAACTATTTAACATAAAATTTAAATCAGATTTTCCTACGGATCACACTGTTAGTGATTCTTGCTGTGGTTTCTATAAATACAAAATCGATGAATTAAAATGCAAAACTAAATATGATTAAATACTCAAAAAATAAACAAATTAAAATTGGACATTTGAATGTACGATCTTTATTTACAGGTTTTGATCATTTTTCAGACTTAGTTATTAAAAATAATTTTGACATTATGGGAGTAACGGAAACTTGGCTAAATGGCGATATTCCTGCAGCTATTAGTATTCAAAATTTTAACATGTTTCATGACGATCGCTTAGGTAGAGGAGGTGGCGTAGGAGTTTATATTCGTAATGACATTTCTTCCAAGGTTGTGTTTAGTGATTTACCTGAAATAAACGGTTAGAATATATATTACTAGAAGTGGTATTCCAAAAAATACGCTTATTACTATGGGTCGTATATAGAGCTCCATCTAGTAACGCTCAGCATATAGCTGAACATATGGATAACATGCTGTCGTTCGTAACACCTCAATATAATAATATTTTTATCCTAGGCGACATACATATTGACCAGTCATATGATAACATTTTTGCTCATTACCTTAGTTCGTATCAATTTGTTCAGTTAATAAATCAACCTACACGCATCACTAGTACATCAAGTAAAATACTAGATATTATATTCGTTAATTGTCCCGACCTCATATTAAACTCTGGTACCCTCAATGGGGATCTAATTTCTGATCATCAGGCAATTTTTTGTGAAATCAACTTATCAGTTCCCTGTACCAAACCTAAGTTAATTACTTACAGGGATTTTAAACATTTCTCGTTTGAAAATTTTTTTCAAGACTTAAAAAATGTATCTTGGGACGACATATTTTATTTAAATAATTTAGACGAAAAAGTTAGTTTTTTGACAGACAATATAACACATATTTTTGGTATCCATGCTCCTTATGTGACATCACGAGTATCCAAGGCATATGCCCCCTGGCTCACTCCTGGGTTAATGACTTACCGTAATAATGCGCTCTCTAAATTCAAAAAATCTAAACAAGTTACTGGCTTATCTAGCATATCATCAAAGTAATTCGTCCAGTAAAGAACTCTGGAAGGCGAAAAAAAATTTAAATATTAAAAAAAAGCCTGACAATAATGTTCCAACTCAGCTAAGTAACGTCGATGATATTAACGATTACTTCTCATCTGTTTTCAGCCCACCAAATAACTGTCCCGCTACTGTAATCAAATATACCTCCAGTAAATTTAATAATAAATTATCTTTTCAATTTAAATTTGCAACAGTTGCAGATTTAAAAAATATAATTTCCAAATTAAAATCCAATGCGCCAGGGTGTGACGGGGTCTCTGCACTTATGGTAAAATATTGCTTACCAGTTATTTGTACCATATTATAAATTGCTGCTTAGAGATTGGCCATTTTCCAAACAAATGGAAGTTATCAATAATTAAACCTCTACCAAAATTGAAAAATCCACTGGTATATTCTGATTTATGACCAATTACTATCATTCCCGCTTTATCCAAAGTTCTAGAAAAGGTAGTCCAAACACAAATTTACGATTATGTAATAGGCAATAATATTGTATCACAATTTCAATCCGGTTTCCGTAAAGGATATAAAGGAGAGCCACTGTTCTTGCAAATATTACCGACGATATTCTCACGGCTCTCGACATAGGTAATTCTGCCTCGCTTATCCTCTTGGATTTTTCTAAAGCGTTTGACACTCTAGATCACGCTTTATTAGGCGCCAAACTCGAGTACTATGGTTTTGACACCAATTCAGTCAAATTCTTTAAGTCACATCTAAGCTGGCGCAAACAGGTTGTTAGTTTGAACGGTAACATATCATATGTTCTATCTATCTCTTCGGGCGTACCCCAAGGGTCAGTTTTAGGACCAATATTATTCCTAATTTATACAGCATTATAAATAATTTTTTTGTAAATTTTTTGACATTATTTCTGGTGTAAATCATACTAAAATTCAGTTATATGCGGACGATACACAGTTATCACACTCATTTCATCCTCGTGATATTCATTTAGCTTGCAAAAAAATAAATTCTTATTTACAGTCACTTCTGAGTTATTCGAAAAACAACAATTTAAAGCTTAATCCTCATAAATGTGTCGTCATTTGTTATACTAGTCTTTTATTATACTAGTCTTTGTTATACTAGAGTAAAAAGTCAAGTGGAATTAAACCTTAAACTAACCTTAGATGATAAACCACTCACTCTTGTTACTAAATCGTTTGATTTTTGAAAATAATATGCGTTTTAAAGAACATGTCTCTTTAATACTAAAAAAATGTTACATAGCTTTAAAATTATTATATAATAATGTTTCCATTTTTAATTTCAAACTTAGAAAAAAATTGTGTGAGTCTCTCGTATTGCCTTCATTAAATTACTGCAATATTATTTATTTTTCATGTCTAGATACATACACTCAAAACCGGTTACAAAAAATACAAAATAGCTGTTGTAGATTTATTTTCAGACTTAGAAAATTTGAACATGTTTCTCTTAAAATTAATACTCTAAACTGGCTAAAAATAAAAAATCTTTTCAAATATAACCTAGCAGTCTTTACTCACAAAATTTTGAATACATCCTCTCGTCCTTACCTTCGCGACAAATGTATCTTTAGACATAATACCCACAAAAAAAATCTGCGGTTTACTATGAAATTAGCTCCTCCTCGATATCGGTCATCCATGTTTCGACGAACTTTTATATATAATGCAATAATATTGTACAATTCTCTTGACGATCAACTTAAAAACCTCCCTGTAAATAAATAGAAAAAAGAAAGTGAAATAATTTTTTCTTTCATTACAGTAAATTACTTGATATTATATATTTTGTATTACATTTTGTATTATCTTTCAATTATACGTATATCCATGTATATGTATGCGTGCATATATGTCTATGTATATGTATAAATATGTGTATGTCTGTATATATATGTACATATTTTCTAGTGTATGTTTTAGCATTCTATCTGTTTTATCTTAGTTGAAGTTAAATTACTATTCTTAATATTATTATTGATTTGTGTATATTTTATTGATTTTTATTTTCCTCAGTTCATCTATTAGTTCATGCTATTAATTATTTTTAATTACTAAAAATTTATTTTGCCTATTTCTATGTTTTCTGTGTTATTAATTCAGGATTTTAGGTTATATTTAAATACGTAATTTCTAAATTTATATTTAAATATGTAAAGGTTAAGTTGAGTAGCCTAGCGCTAGACTTCGCCTTTTTATAAAATTTGTATTGGTATACAATTTTTAATAAAGACCATTTATTATTATTATTATGTGCAAATTCCGGAACCACAGCGATTCGCAAATTGCAATTTTAACATTTTATATTCCACCCTACTTCTACACACTAACTAAATAAACACCTACCTAGTACCAGGTACATTTATGATGTATCTAACCATGTAATCATGTAATTTGCTTTATTTGTAGTACCGTACCAAAAAAGTATCAATATGTATCACTGCTATAGAATTAGTTAAAAATGGACAACCCATATTTAATATCATAGTATTTACCAATATTAATTCTGTAATCCTCTACAATCTACAGCGTATTAGATTTACTGCAGAATACTCGTATAATAATGAGATATGTGTTGATATATAAGGGAGTATATCAGTCGGGTGCATCAGTTAGATGCATCAGTTAGATCAGTTTCTGCATTTGTCAATATGTGTGCCAAATTGAATATGGTTTTCTTAAGTGCTGTCTTGCTCTTAAGCTATGTTATTTGTCAAGATAATGATACACTGATTGATGATTTTATCGAAATGGTCATGAGCAATTTAACAGCTGCGGAAAATTATGTCCTCCCAGTTAATAATTCAAAACTATTGGTTCTCCTTACTGAGGATGAAGACAATGTGTATCGTAAGTTCACTTCATACTATTCCAAAGGATGGCAAAATTAATTTAAATGTTTCGTGTTTACATTGGTCATAAAAAATTATAGTTAGTATATAATAATAATTACTAAGCGAAGTATTATTAAGACTACAACGATGTTGTGTTACAGAATATGGAACTTTTGACTTCATCATAATAGGAGCAGGATCTGCTGGAACTCTGCTCGCGAATAGGTTGTCCGAAGTCGATATCTTCACCGTCCTGTTGATCGAAGCTGGTGGGCAGGAAAATGATTTCAGCAACATCCCCGGGATGGCACATGAGCTACTTTTGAGTGATATGAACTGGGGCTACTCCTCAATACCCCAAAGAACGACATGTTTTGGTAAGTATCCATTAATTAGTTGAGATGTTAGCTTTCTTACTTGACTGAAATATATATCCAATTAATTTACATTTTTTTCTCTTGCATCCGTCCGAACTTATCTTACGTGGAATGCTTACCATGATCCTATGATTAATTACCTCAATTAAATACTTTACACATATTTGATCTATTAGGGTAGTGATTTAGAAATTATTTACTATTTACTAGACTATATATGTTAAGAGTAGGTTAAGTAAAAAGGGCAAAAGAGAAAATTAAGGCAAATAAATGGCTAATCTATTTATTCTGCAAAAAAAAAATTAGAACCCTAGCATTTAAGGGTATGCGACACTCATGCAGAAGATTGTTTCCAGATTTAGGGATCTTAACTATCTATTGCTTATATATTTTGAATTGCGTGTATTATGTTAAATGCAACTCAGATATATTTGCTGACAATAGAGCAAATTTAACCTGTCACTCCTTAAGACCTATGTTTAATATAACTGTACCTCAACATAAAATGTCTCTCGTAGCATATGGTCCAACAGTAATGTCCATAAAATTATACAATAAGCTACCAGCTTCCCTCAAGAAATTAAATAATACTGAAATATTTAAAATCAGAACAAAGAAAATGCTGCTCAAATATAGTTTTTTATTCTGTTGGTGAATATTTAAATTGCACTGATATTGCAGAACAGCCAAAAATTGCTTAACCAACATGTGCATTTACTGACTATTGCTTGATTGTTTGTTCGTTACTCTTTATTATTTAAATCGTTTGATATATTATCTTTAGATGTTTGTACGTATTGATTTGTATATATATGTATAGATGTCCAGATATAGCACTGGTAAGTGTTTTCTCCTTCTTATTCGTCTATTTGCTTATTTCTCTGTAATGAAATGCTACAAACCCAAGATTACTTTTCACAAAACAAATATGAATAGCAAAGTATTTCAAAGCTATATATATATATATATATATATATATATATATATATATATATATATATATATATTATATGTGTGTATATATATATATATATATATATATATATATATATATATATATATATATATATATATATTATATATATATATATATATATATATATATATATATATATATATATATATATATATATATATATATTTATATATATATATATATGTATATATATATATATATATATATATATATATTATATATATATATATATATATATATATATATATATATATATATATATATATATATATGTATATATATATATATATATATATATATATATATATATATATATATATATATATATATATATATATATATATATATATATATATATATATATATATATATATATATATATATATATGTGTGTGTGTGTATATATATATATATATATATATATATATATATATATATATATATATATATATATATATATATATATATATATATATATATATATATATATATATATATATATATATACATACAGGGTGAGTCAGTTTTTTTAGACAAACTTTAACAGGGGATTGAGATGCGCCTGTAAAACAACATTTCAATGCGAGAAACCCGAGAAACCATCGGTGCAGTGGTGTAATACCAAAATACTAAATAGGTCAAAACACGATTTGAATTTAAAAACAATTTAATAGAATTTGGCACAAATAACACGTGTTCATTATGTTATTCGTATACGTGATGATATTCCTCATCGGCTCTTTGCAAAACAACTTCAATGTAAATAAATATCTTAATCTAAATTTATACTTATGCATCAATTTATTGCAAATAATTGAAACTAATGCAATATTAAGTTAATTCCCTAGCAAAAGCGACGCGTAGCTAATATAAAATGTGTACTTAAGACTTATTATTAGAAATAATGAAAATATACTTTTGCCTAAAAGTCACAACAACTCTTAAAATAGGTACCCAAAAGTTTACACTTATCATCTTTCATAAATAACCATTACGAGTAAACAAAAAGTATTTGTAACTATGTAACTATGTCCGTATCCTCGAAAAACTACCGCTATACAGCCCGACTACTATAAGATTGTAATTTATATCAAACATTTCGGTGCCTGTTAGCTTGCTGCAAAATTATGCTAACCGTATTCTCATCATAGGCATGTGTTAATCAAATATTGTGTGATTGTGGAGACCGGAAGATATTTTGATTAATTCATTTTATAATTATGTAAGTATCACAGATACCTATCGCGAAAATATTGTCAAGAATGATGTCATGTCGTTTATTTAAAATATTAATCCATAGGAATAGATACCAGTTGTGTTATATATTAAAAGTTATTTTATAACCGCAAAATTGAAAATATACAGCAGAATGTTGTAATATTCAGCTTGAAAAAAGTTGTATTCACATTTCTAATAATAGTGCATATTTTTAACTTTTAAATATAACAGATTGAACATAATATGTTAACGAACGTAAATATTTTTAATTTCCATCAGAAAATATAACTTTACAGATGGCTGAAAATTTTGAGCAGAAAGAAATGGCAACTGGTCATTTATTTAGACACTAAACACGTGTTTCGCGATAGAAAAAAATTAAAACTCCGAAACGTAAAAGATAGAACCCAGTGTAACTATACCTTTTAACCGACTTCAAAAAAGGAGGAGTTTCTCAATTCGGTTGTATTTTTTTATGTTTGTTACTTCAGAACTCCGTCATTTATAAATCAATTTTAAAACAAAAATTGTTGTAGGAAAGGGGGTATCCTCAAGAGGGTCCCATTTTAGTTTTATTGGCATTCGACCTTGGATTGCGAATATATACCGGGGAACTCCTGCGAATATATACCGGGGTGATTGAGATAGAGTAGGTTTATGACAATCCAAGAATAAGTAGATACTCCTTACTGAACTCCTTAACGATAAAGAGCACGAATGTGTAATGTAGAAGTAGGATCTTCGTAATAAAACCCAGACCTATCTGTGTTTGGGTTTCATGCAATTATCATGAGATGCACTGTGGATATAAATGATCTTACAATGGCTACATCTTACAATGGCTACACATACCTAATACATAAGACCACTCATACCACTCACAGTACAGTGTGACCTTGGTCGTCATGTGGTCGATTTAATAATTTGTTGACGTCCAAATCTGGCAACACCAAGCCTTGTAAACCTTTGACGTGACTTAAGGCAACATATATTTTCCCTTTCGCAAAAATATGACCAAGGGCAATCACAGTTCTCTCAAGGGTAGTACCTTGTAGGTTAAAAACTGTGACCGCCCAGATTAAGATTAGACGCAACATACGACGTTCTACATATTCGTAACCCCTGGCCGCCTGAAATGAAACCCATATTCGTATTTGATAAACAAGTTACATACAGAACGCAATATTCACTGAGAAGCAAGAATTAAATATTTTTAACAAAAGAAAACACAAACCGACTCAAAAAAAATAATTTCTAAAAAAATGCACTAAAAAGTAAAAAATAATTCGCAATTCTCGGCAAAAGTAATGATTTCAGAGATAAAAGTTACATGAAAAGTTGTAGGAAATACAAAAATGTACAACTTTTATTCGAATATTTTTCTCACATAACTTCAACGCACGTTTTTAAAAAGAAAAGTGCCGATAAAGATATGGCCGATCTAGCTTCCTAAGGAAGATACAGGGTGTTAAAATTTAATTTTTTTTTACATTAATGTGTAATATTTTCTGAACGGAATGATATATTCACTAAATATTTTACACATATCTTAACCTGCATAGGATCAACATGTTGTATTGTTCCTGTCGAAAATACTATAGTGGATGTTACTTTTTTCGGGTACTTCGACTATTCTGCATAATAGAACATTTTTTTCGTACGCCACTGACATTATCTGATACATATTTCTAAAATAACGGCCCCTTAGTAACAATTTTGATCTCTTGTAATTTTGCTCTAACTATGACAGTTTTTGAGATATTGGCCGTTGTTTCTCTGACAGTGTAATGTCGTTATTATAATTTTTTTTTCTCGAATTTTCTTTATGACTTATAAACGAACGCTTAGATTTTTTCATGTTTGGGGGATAATGCCTATTAATTAAGGCGCATAAAACAAGTGGTAAGAATGTTCAAAAACTTGCACAGTGGCGGGGTGGAAGGGGTGCTCCACCCCTTTCGTAAACAGAACTTCTACGCCAAAGACTATTTAAAAAAAACTGTTATTTTCATTATCTACATACAGTTTAACAAAAATAATGTCCCTTCTTCTGTTTCGAAATTCCTGTGCGTTTCCTAGTTATTTTGATTTTTAGTGTTTGATGTGGTACTAAATTAAGTAATTTATTTATTAGCAATAATAATTATCGGCTAAATATTTAATTCTTTCAACGAAATCTACCAAAGTATGGTTTGTTAAGGATTCTAAAAAGCCGAAATCTCTTTATCTCTTTCCAAGTAATTACAATTACAAAAAAAACATTAGATGAACATTGATGTTAATGTTTATGGAGATATAAACATTTTTGAATTTATAGCAATATTTAATTAACAATAATAATTGTGGAATAAATAACAATTGTTAGCAATAATGATTTATAAATAACAATTACAAGAATTAATAACAATAACACTAGTACCTACATACATAAAATTAGATACTTTGTTCAAAATGTAAACCGTTCTTCTCAATACACATTTCACTGCGACGTATCATAGAACGTCTTAAGTTAACTAAATGATGCACCCTTATTTCATTGCAAGCATCTCTAATGCGATTTTGAAGTTCCTCAAGTGTATTAACCGGAGTGGTATACACTATTTCCTTAATGAATCCCCACACAAAAAAGTCAAGTGGTGTTAAATCGGGGGATCTGGGAGGCCACGCCACTGGACCTCCACGATCTATCCACCTCCCTGGATAGTTATTGTTTAGCCAATTTTTTACATTTCTGCCATAATGGGCCGGGCACCCATCAAGTTGATTCCAAGACTGTCTTCTTAAATTCAAAGGAATGACTTCCCATATATTACCATGGTGTTCTTCTAAAAATTG
>CAXKVY010018534.1:0-164894 GCA_964058915.1 Tetropium fuscum | reverse complement strand
GTAACAATACATACTAAACTATGTTATACTAATGTTCCTAGATACACCAAGATAAATCAATGTACATTGAAATCATTTATTTTAAAATATCCTCACTTTAAATCTCTTCAACTAACTACCTCTTCTAGATGTTCATATTCTTCTAGGTATATCTAAATTTGAGGTTGATATCCCGGATGTATTCTAAAATATGCATCCCATTCATCTTCGGGGTCGCAGAATATACTGTCATATCGCGTTTCAGGATCGATGCAACTTATTTCTCCCAAATCAAGATCTACATCGTTTCCTTGAAACGTGCAGATACACTTAGGAGGCTGTTCCTCATTACAGGGGAAAATTCGGCCGTGCTTTTGTCCTCGACAGTAGCCCGGTTCCGCTTCCGGTTCTGCTACGAAATCTTCCCAACAGTTACATTTTTCTGCAGCGTCAATAGCCACTGAGTAAATGACTACAAGGGAGAAAGCAATAGAGGCCAGAAACTTCCTGCAAACAAAATATTAGTGCTAAAATATGAAACATAAAATACTTACAGATTTTATTTTTGGGTGATTTATGGTGGGTATGGTAAAATAAACAATTTAGGCATATGATAAATACCGAGATAAATACGAATACTTGGCAATCTAAGAAATCAAAGATGATAAAGATGCAAGTCAAAGATGCATGACAATGTACGCGTAGAAACATGGCATCAAGAAGTGCCCATGTAAATAATTAGTTTAAGTTGAAATCTGATTTCTAATAATTTAAGTTAACTAATATGTAGCTTATTAAACAACAAAAATTGGTTCAGTAAACCTTATCAACATTTTTGATTTACAAAGAATTCAAATAGCTTTATGGACATTTTTAATAAAATAATATGTGCAATTTTATACACTGATAACATACGAAAATAGATTATTTTTTTTATGTTAGAAAGATAAATTATACTTACATATTGTGTTTATAAAAACTGCCAAACCAACAGTGTATTATATCTGAATAAATAACCAATCCTCTTTACGATATTTATATAGGTGCTTTAATGAGCTTTAAATGACAGGATGGCTAAATTGTAATGTCAATTTTAGTTAAATACAATACAGTTAAATACAATATTTTAAATAATTATTTTATTATATATGTACATTTTATTTTTTAATAGGCAACAAGTACGAGGTAGCTTATTTCTCTTAGACAGAAGTGTAAGTAAAGAAAAATCATATTTTATGATTACCAATGTTACTTATATCTACACCATGTTGTATTTTTCCTACAATTATTATAAAATTAATATAAACTTAAAACTATATCGAAAGATATAGTATAGGAACATTAATATACAATTATTAAAACACTTTTCAGCGGGGAAATTTTGTTGAGATAACACGGATATATATGTATAATATATAGCAAATGATTTAAGTTTTGACTAAGCAAGCAATTTCTGTATCACTCCCTCTTTGAATGCTTCAGAACTCTTTTGTATATGTAATGTAATATATATATCTGGAATCTGGAATCTGGAATTTGTCCGGAGTGCAGATCAGAGATCCGCTGCACTTAGGCCCCATTGGGCCCCTTGTGCTTCCTCCGTGAGGGAAATGTCTTCCTAGGCCATCGACCAGCCCAATGTTGTACAAAAGGTGATGATGTTGTCCAGGGGCATTTCCCTCAAATTGGCCATAGAAGGCCAACGTTCCCCCAATATGGATTCTCTGGTCGATGACACGGCGGGACATGCTCGATTGTTTCATGGTCGCAAAGTACATGCTCGATCGTTTCATTTTCTTGTTCACATCCTCTGCAGATAGGTGTGTCACTTTGTCTCATGTTATAGAGGTGTTTCCTTACCCGGCAGTGTCCGGTTAGGATTCCTGTAACAAATCGCAGTTTACCCCTGGACATTGCCAGATAGTTCCTCGCCGTCTCTTCGCTGGGATATCTCAAGAGATTTCTGGCCAGCTGACAGCTACTTATTTCATCCCATAACGTCTTAAATTTTTAGTGGGTTTTTTCCTTTATTAATTGGAATTTCGCTGCAACTGGTAGTATACTTGAAGGACCAGGCCCAAGGACACTCAGGCTGGCTGCCTTCTTGGCCAGTTTGTCAGCTTCTATATTGCCGTTGCATTATGAGTGTCCTTTGACCCAGCACAGGCAGATGTTATTCATCTGACATGCTCTCACAAGTGCTTGGTGACATTCCCATGTTGATCCTTTAGTTATTTTATATTTTTTCAGGGCCAGTAGTGATTGTCTACTATCTGTGCAGATTTTTATTGTCTTGCCCGTTATTTCTCTGCGAGCAATCTCTTGTGCGACTAAGGTTTGTCAAAGAAAAGCCGAGGCGGAATACCATCTGCACATGCCTGTAAAAGGGGCATCTTTCTGACAGCCTCAGTCCACAGGCGGCTTCTGATTTGGCCACAGCTTGCGTTTGGTAGTATGCCAACGGATTTGAAGCGAGTCCTGGTAGTCAGAGCCACTTCTTCTAGATGTAGATCTAGCGGTGGAAGACACAACATTATCTCCATTGCTCTCGTTGGTGTTGTTCGCATGGCTCCGGTTATGCTCAGACAGGCAACTCTTTGTACCTGGCATAGCTTGAGTTTTGCTGTTATTTGTTGACTCTTGGGCCACCAGACAACAGCTCCATAGGCCAACATTGGTCTTATGATAGCAGTGTAAATCCACAGGACCACCCTGGGTTTCATTCCCCAGGTTTTCCCTACGGTCCTGCGACACTGCTTGTATGATATGTAGGCCTTGTTTATTCTTCTTTCGAGGTGAAGACTCCAGTTTAATTTAGCATCGAAAGTTACTCCCAAGTATTTCACCTGTGGTGCAAAATTTAGTGCTGTGTTTAGGAGAACAGGTGCTCTCATTGGCTCCAGTTTTCTTTTCCTTGTAAAGAGTACCATTTCCGTCTTCCTGGGGTTGACGGATAGGGAAAACTCCTCACTACAATTTTCAATTATTCTTAGGGCCATCTGCATTCTCTGACAGAGGGCTCCTTCGAATTTTCCATTAAGCAGTATCGTTAGGTCATCTGCGTATGCGTATACAATTTTGTAGAATCCTTCCACGTTAAGGTGGCTTAGGAGACTGTCAAGAACCAGATTCCATAGCAGTGGTGATAAAACACCTCCCTGCGGACAGCCTTTCGCAACCAGTCCTCTTATGACAGTGTCTCCTGCACTGATTTGTACTGCTCTTTTAGAGAGCATGTTGGATATCCAGCTGCTCAATATGAGGAACGGTCCTATGTGATAGGGCCGCTGTAATTTTAGGAAAGGTGGTTTGGTCAAACGCACCTTCTATATCTATGAAGACACCCAGGGTGGATTCCTTTTGATCCAGGGATTTCTCAATCCGACTTGCTACCACATGAAGGGCAGTATCGGTGGATTTTCCTGGCGTGTATGCATGTTGGTTGGGGTGCACGGTATTGTTAGTCAATGTTACATCCCTCAGATATCGCTCACATAGCTTCTCCATTGTTTTCAGTAGAAATGAAGTTATGCTAATAGGACGGTATCCTTGGGGGTGGAATAGTCCATCCTCCCTGCTTTTGGTATGAACAATACTTTTACTTCTCTCCATGTGTTTGGGATATAGAGGTGTGCTAAGCACATCCTAAACATCCCAACCAGGTGCGGCAGTAGTATATCCAGGCCCCACTGAAGTCGTGCCGGATATATGCCGTCGATGCCCGGCGATTTGAATGGGGAGAAGCTCTGTATTGCCCATTTGATTATGTCTTCACTTACAATTTGGTTGGCGGTTTGCCAGTCCGAATTTGTTAGTTGGGTGTCGACTTCATTTGGCCATTCCCTTCGATCTGTTGTGACAGATTCAGGGAAGTGAGTTTGCATAAGCAGCTCTAGGCTTTCGCAGAGGTTGTTGGTATTGGTACCATCGTCCCTTTTCAATATACCTATATCATGGTTTTTGTCTTTAGTGACGATTTTACATAGCCTGGCTGCCTGCATAGCTTTTCTTTGTTTTTGTCTAACTAGTTTTTTAAACTCCCTCAGTAGGGTCTTGTATTGGTCCCAGTCTGATTCAAGTTTTGTCCGCTTTGCTTTATTGAAAGATGTCCTTGTCCTCTGTTTCTAGTCCGTCAAGTCCCGGCACCACCATTTAGTGGCTTCCCCAGGGGCTCTCAAGACTCTGAGCGGGTAGGATCTATCAAAAGCTTTCCTCACGGCTGTTATCAGAGTGTCTGTATATTCCTCTATTCTGCCACAATCATTGAGCAAGTCGAGTTTTTCCAGGTTCTTCCCGAGTTGACTTCGATATTTATCTTTGTTAGTTCCTCGGGGATCCCGAAATGGTTTCTTTTGTGCTTTAACAAGATTAATTTCAAAGTTAATCCACCGGTGGTCTGCCATTGTAACAATGTCACGCACATGCCAGTTTTGGATTGATTTGGATATATTCAATGTAGCCAGTATTATATCTATTATAGTTTGACTTCTAGAGTTTACAAATGTCGGTTCGCAACCTCTGTTAATTATACTAAGATTACTACCGTTAATATAGTCATAAAGTGACTTACCTCTTGCTGTACTGCCCCAGGTCACATGGTGTGCGTTGGCGTCACAGCCCATGATCAATTCCCAGTTTTGGGAGTGGCAGTGTGCCACCAGTTCCTCCATGTCCCTAGTCGGTGGTAAACCGCCCTGGTCTTGGGGGAGGTAAACTGATGCCACAATAACAGTTTTTGGTTTGCCGGCAATTATACATTCCACCTTCGCTGCCGTCAGGTCAGACGTTGAGAGGTGTAGAGGCTGAATTTTGATGTGCCGAGGGGCATAAATAGCCGTCCTCGGCCTATCTGTTGTAGGTGAGCTGAAAATAACACCATTTAATCTTGTTAAGCCAGATATTCTGGTTTTAACTATCCAGGGTTCCTGAATTAGCGCCAATGTATCCTGCTCCACGTCGAGGCGGCGGCATAGGACTGCCGTTGCCGCTTTGCAGTGTTGCAGGTTGCATTGCACCTTTCTTCCCTTATTTGTACCCGCCATTGAGGTGTCCAAGGGGGGGTATGGGGTGTCCCTATAGTGGGGTAGTCGTTTCCCTCTCGGATTGAGGGGAGACGTCCTCCTTAGAGGATGGTAGGGAAGTTGAGGAGGTGGCTGTAAACAGCTAAGCCTCTCCAGCCTCCGTTTCCATCCTCTAGTCCTGTACGGGTTGTTCCTTTGAGGATGGTAGTGGAGTTGAGGAGGTGGCTGTAATCAGCGCAGCCTCTCCAGCCTCCATTTCCATCCTCTGGTCCTGTTCGGGCTGTTCCATTGAGGATGGTGATGGAGTTGAGGAGGTGGCTGTAAACAGCTCAGCCTCTCCAGCCTCCGTCTCCATCCTCTGTTCCTGCCGGGGTTGCTCGGTTGGAGGTGTTTCCCCTTTCTCCGGTTGTTCCGGCTTCACCTTGAGGGCAAGTGATTGGAAGAGGTAATGTACCCTCATCGACCTCGCCTTGAGGGTTTTGATGTCTCCTATTCCAAAGACGAGTGGTTCTCCTCGCGGATTGTCTTTGGCCTGGTGGTGGAATAGACACCACCGACGCACGCTAACCATCGGGTTCTGCTAGGCGACTGACTACGACCTCCTTTTCCTCATGGTCGCATGCCGCTTCCACGGGGATCCAGAGTGTAGCCTTTGTCAGCCTTGGCAGTTGGTCAGTACGCACGACGGTCAGCGCAGCGTTCTTCCAAGGTTTTAGACTAGCCACGGCTTCTTTAAGTCATCCCAGCGTTTGATCGTCCTCGCAGACAAATCTGATTGTCTCACCAGAATATGTCCACGAGCGAAATGCTGGTGGCGTTGATGTGTTGCTGTTGGGGGTGGAGAACATTACCCTGCCCAATTCCCCTTTCAGTGCATTTTTGCCAAGGACCTCCTTTTCTTTAGGAATTTTCCCATAGGGATTATCCTTGTCTATTATAGCCACCCTGAGATGACTCAGGGCGGCGTCCTTGTATCCGGTCAGGGGGGCAGTCTTTGGACTGGGGCCCTGCCTCATCTTCTTATACCCGCTTGGGGTATGTTCCGAGGAGGTTCCCGACCGGTTTCTTTTCTTCGAAGGTGGCACACATTGTTGGTTCACATCCTTCTTCTTTGGCTGTGCACCTTTGTGGTGCTCAGCCCTCCTTGGGGGAAGTGAATCCCTTGTGGAGGGTGGCACACCTCTTGGGTGTTTCGCCTGATTTGGTGGCTTTGCCGGGGGTGGTTAGTGGCCTGAGGGGTGTGCTGTAGTAGCACTTCCCGCCTCTTAACGTGCTCTCCTCCTACTTCTAGCTTCAGCGCCACTGACTCTTTTTGTTTTTGATGGGTTGGCATGCGGTGAGATTTGCGTCCCAGCCGCCGGCTGATTTAGCTGCGGGGAGCTATGTTGCTCTGCCGCAGGTGGTGGCTGGGTTGAGCGTTTCCGCTCTGCCCCAGGTTTGTTTAGTGCTTTTATCCATAATTGTGGAGAAAATCTTCGTCCATCTAGCTCTCCACCCACCATGGAACCCCACATTGGGGGGTGTCGTGCGGCAAGCCCACACGATCACCAGAGCTACTAGATGGATATAGTCCCCCCAGGACAGGCAGCGCGAATGGAGGTTATGCATTATTGGGTGCCAACGCCAATTGACAACCAGCTCTGCAGCCTCCCACGCGCCCCCTGTCCCAGAAGGGGCTCACCCTACCGGCCCTCTGACGGGACGGCACAGCCGATTGATCGAGGTGGGTTAGCGCTCGACCGCCCGTCTAGCCGAAATCCAGACCGAAGTGGTGTGTTGTAGGCACGGCCTACTCAACCACCAGGTACCCTTCATCCGACGACACGGGTCGCCACGCACGGCACAAACATGTGGGAGCTGGTCCGCGGGAGTGTGTTAGCTGTGGGCCCGACCGAGAGTTTAGGTCCGGAGGACCTGCTTATTGCACTCCAGACCATAGCACCGTGAGATACTATGGTGCCCCCTATCCGCCACCTGGGTAGTTAGCTCAAACCTCGAGGTAATATATATATATATATATATATATATATATATATATATATATATATATATATATATATATATATATATATATATATATATATATATATATATATATATATATATATATATATATATATATATATATATATATATATATATATATATATATATATATATATATATATATATATATATATATATATATATATATATATATATATATATATATAGCAAATGATTTTAGTTTTGACTAAGCAAGCAATTTCTGTATCACTCCCTCTTTGAATGCTTCAGAACTATTGTATATGTAATTCAATATTCTCTAGCACATAGCTGGAGTAAGTAGTTGTTTTCAATAGGTTCAACAAGATTTGAACTGTATGCCTAATGCTTTTATATATAATATGTTGAAATAGAACAAATATAAATAGTAGACTAGGTTTGTGTATTCTAAGAATTTGAGTTCCGTCAAAAATTGATGTCATAAAACGTCACTGCAAGTGTTGGAGTATTAATATTTTAAATTCCAGTATAAATGATTAATGAAACAGATCGTACACTGCTCTGAAGATCCTCAATGAAGGTGAAAGAACCTGTAATACTTCTAAGTGGTTCGTTTCCGTGTGTATGTCCAGACACAACATAACATACATATATAACAAGAACATCTACGCCGTGATTGGTCAGTCATGTTTAATATAATAGCAGAATAAAATAACGCCACAAAATTTGTAGTACCAGATGAATCGTCAAGACATGTGTTTTTACTAATGATATAACTTACATAAACTTGCATTGAAAACGAAAATATTAATTAATAACTAACACTGACGCTAGCGTTCCAGATTACATTAGTGACTTAATCTCGAAGAGAGATATAACTGTCAAGTGAGCTGACCAGTATCCAAAATGGAAGCAACCTAAAACAATAACCGTAAAGTAAACTAAATAGTGCAAATATCCTAGATATACTTTGAAAAGTACTTTCAATGCATATTTGTTGTGAAATAGTGAAAATTTAAATTAGTAGAAGCTTATGATTTTTCAACAACAACTTAACAGAACAAAAATACAACAGAACAAAAAGTTACCATGCTTGGTAACCAAGGAAACTGTATTTTGTTTCATAAAACCATTTCCTTAGTTATATATAAGAAGAAAAAAGAACGTAAAAGGCGCCACGTAATTGTTGCGTCTTTAAAATATTAATTTTAAAGTAGAAGATTAAGAGTAAATTGTTAAAAGTAAGATTTAAAAAGTAACCTAAAGTATTTTGCAACGCGTATATAAAGTTTTATGCGGAATCCAGGTGATTACATCAAGTTTGTCAACAAAAGTAGTTTGCTATGGGGCCATAGGTCTACGAGCTTCCAGATATCCGTGTAGGATTATATAACTAAATAGGAGGAACCAGAAATTGTATGTACAAAAAAGCTGAGCAGCAGAGAGTAAGAATTTCACATCCAGTGGTTGGAGATATCTTGATTTGGTGATTCCGAAGCGGTCCAGTATCAGATAAACGCCGTAACATCTGAGAGACGTCATTTTCGAGTTCGAGGTTGCAGATTGCAGCTACCACCGCGACACGACAGGGAAAAGTTTCAAGAGTGCAGTGTAAGTATGCACAATAGTTTAAGTATGCACAATATTTCTGTTTCTTGTTTATGTATTTATGTATAAAATAAGGAGCTATACTAACCTACGACACCTAACCACTATCTTAGGACTAGTAAAAATATATATAATAGGGCACTCAGACATACATAACTAAACAAGAAATGGAAATTTTGTGCATACATATACACAAATAAATAAACATACTCGTATACAGTCAGCAAAGGTTATACAAATATGAGTTTGTTGTTTATTATCTTATGATCATCAAATTTTGAACGTAAATAAACTTCTGAACAAAAAACAGCCACACTACACTGCACTATCTGGACAATTTTCCCTCTCGCGGTGTTATGCTGCAATCAAAATTCGAACTCGAAAATGGCGTCCCTTAGCTGTTGAACAGGTTGGGGAGAGTACGGTCTCCTGAGGCACTCCTGCTTCTAGGGGTCTGTCGGTCGACAGCACTCCTACTTTGGCTCGGATGGTCCGGCCTCGTAGGTACGATTGGATCAACTTGAGGATGGATACCCGAAAACCGGCGTCCATAATACTCTGTCGTTCTATACTCTATCGAAGGCTTTGGCGATGTCCAGGAAGATTGTCCCTGTGACTTCTCTTCGGTTGAATCCCTCGGTGACGTACTGCGCTAGCCGCAGTACTTGGAGCTCCGTGGAATGTCCTCTTCTGAACGCGAACTGCTCATCTGGGATGGCTTCTAGCTCTTCTAATTTCTCCTTAATCCTGTCCAAGAGGACCTTTTCGACAATTTTGCTTATCGCTGGCAGTAGGTTGATCGGCCTGTAATTTTGGGGGAAGAAGTGGTCCTTCCCGGGCTTGGGGAAGAAAATCACATCTGCCATTTTCCATCTGGAGGGGAAATACTGGAGCCTCAAAATAGCATTTGTGATAGCCACAAGTGTGGCCACTCCTTCCTGACAATCCGGTTTCCTATCCCGTCTCAACCAGGTGCCTTCCGTACGTTGACGCAGGCCAGGATACCGATGATCTCTTCTGGAGATGCTGATCGGATCTGGTCCTAGTCTGGCTGTAGTCTTAGCCTCCTAGCCTTTCGGTTCACTTCATCTACGTGGTCCTCGTTCTCGTCTGGCGTGTCGAAATCTCTACACTGCAGCTCGAGATTGCCGGCGAAAGCTTCCGCTTTCGTCCTCTCTCACTGTGGATTGGAGGCATCGGTTTTCGGGTGAACCTCGGGGCTCGCTCCAATTTCCATAGGCTGTTGTCCTGGGCGTCTTGGGACTCCAGATGGAGCTGCCATCTTTCGCCTCGGTGGTATCCTGTAAGGCGATCACCTCTATTTTGGTCCGCGTTAGAAGTTCTTCTAGCTCTACTTTTCGGGCTCTAACACCATTCCAAGAGGCGTTCCAAGAGGCGATCGGCAGAGCATCAGGCTTCACTCTACTGGCCATTCCGTGCCCTGTTATCTTGTTCCGCTGTTTCCTCCGGCCCTGGGTCTCTGTGGTCTGGCGGCTGCTGTGGGGGCCTCGCGGGCTGCCTGTCTCTTCGCGGGGGTCTCTTCTTCGTCTTCTTCGATGTGTCGATCATCAGCTGGTACCTTCTTGGACCTCTTTTTCGGCTAGCCCTGGACTGGGGGCTGGCTCTGGCTCGGGCGCTGGCCCTGGGACTCCATATCCGCATCTTGGCATGGCTTTTCTGATGCGGCCTCTCTGGTCAGTGTCCTACTGAGCCTGGCGATTTCATGTGTCAGCTCTTGGAGCTGAATCGCCTGGGCATTGAGCTGCTCTGTTTGGTTCTCGAGCAGCCTCCGCAGCTGGGCGTGTTTGTCTTGAAGAGATGCTACTGGTGCCCCTTGCTCGAACTGAGCAGAGCCCTCTGGAGATGTTATCTCTGGACTAGATAGGAACTCGTCCCTGGCTATGATAGCTGCCTCCTCCTCGGCAGTTGTTAGGGCTGGCTGGTAAACCTGTGAAAAATAAAAAATTATTAATATGTCTTAGCAGAAAGTTAAAATTTGAAAAGCCTTGGTAGGCAGTTCAACGATTTTATATCTAGCGTCTTGTAAAAGACGGTTTATGTAGAGCATCCACTGTGTAATCCTTGGTTTCAGGTACTAATTCCTCTAATTAGGGTCGGTTTCTCAGGTAGTTTTATGGTCGGACCGTCTGCTAGGCACAAACACATCTGCACACCTCGAACTCCCAACTAGATCTCCCAAAAGCAAAGCAAAATACAATTCATAGAGGAACGTACTAAATATAACCACAAAACTATGCGTAAACAACTACAGCTGTGGGCATGGGCTGTTTAGGCGATCAGACATATAATGCTGCCAACTTAATTCCAGGCTGTGTGACGTCAAATAAACATATTTGTTTAGTATTTAAGAATCTAGTGAAAAGGCGCATTACTATAAGATTAATATACACTTAAAGTCATAAGGACGGACACATTATAAAAATATTAATATACAATTATTAGAACACTTTAACCGACATTTTATTGACTTAGTTACTTTCATATACATTAGCACATACGTATTATATAGGTAAGGTCAAAATGTATCTAATAAGATTATAGTTTTCGGTGTAGTAATTAGCAATATTATCGGAATCTTCTGAAAGTACCTGTGTGAAAATATATTTTATATGAATATTAAGAACAGATATTAACATCCAAAAGTTTCGATCCAAATAATTCAATAATATTGTCTACAATATAATCTGCGATTCTATCACACCAGTATAATCAATACCTGGC
This sequence comes from Tetropium fuscum, assembly GCA_964058915.1. Classification (NCBI taxonomy): domain Eukaryota; kingdom Metazoa; phylum Arthropoda; class Insecta; order Coleoptera; family Cerambycidae; genus Tetropium; species Tetropium fuscum. The sequence goes on along the minus strand of CAXKVY010018534.1, from coordinate 153,558 downwards.
ACAGTTCGATCGTATGAGATAAATTGTGATTACTCTTCGCAGTTTTATGTTTATTACTTTGTTTGTGGAGATGTTTGCATATAGGTGCCCTACTGGTTATAGCGGGATGTATGATCGTGCATTGTTTGTCCTGTGCAAGTTAAATTTATAGGTGTTGGTTTTATGAAAACTTAAGTTTTATGTGGGTACAAATAGAGTTACCTACAAATAGATAACTAGATATAGTTTATAGATATATTTGATTTATACTCTGTATTATTTATATTATATATATTAAACATATTTTTTTTTCGTGGAATAAGAAAACAAATAATGCTTAGTGAATGTATTATTCCCTTGCCCCCGATTAAATGGATTAAGTTGCAGCAGTCCTATAATTATTGTGCAATTTGTTAGGAATATATAAATGGTCGATAAACCCGAATGATTGTGGCCGTTAATCGACATGCTTGTTTTTTCACAGAGCAAGGAAACAAATGAATTCCTAATTAGTTTCTGTATCCTCGATTACATTGAAGTTATAGCATTAGTTTTTATTTGTCGTGTAATTTGTAATTAAGACTAATATATTATTCAGATACAGTATGCAGCAGATGTGTAGATACATACTTATATTGATAGGGCATACTCTTCTTATAATAAATTATTTTCAGTCCTTATCGATTTACAATTATTATGCTTATTATATTATATATATATATATATATATATATATATATATATATATATATATATATATATATATATATATATATATATATATATATATATATATATATATATATATATATATATATATATATATATATATATATATAATATAATATGCATAATAATTGTAAATCGATAAGGACTGAAAATAATTTATTATAAGAAGAGTATGCCCTATCAATATAAGTATGTATCTACACATCTGCTGCATACTGTATCTGAATAATATATTAGTCTTAATTACAAATTACACGACAAATAAAAACTAATGCTATAACTTCAATGTAATCGAGGATACAGAAACTAATTTATCGACCATTTATATATTCCTAACAAATTGCACAATAATTATAGGACTGCTGCAACTTAATCCATTTAATCGGGGGCAAGGGAATAATACATTCACTAAGCATTATTTGTTTTCTTATTCCACGAAAAAAAAATATAATGTATAATGTGTATATTATCCTATACAGAACACATTACATTCGCAGGATCAAAAATCATGAATTAGTACTTAAATCTATACAAGTAACATGTAAGTACACGATGCCTACTTACAAGACCTGACCCTCTTAAGGAGGGGAAAATAAATAAGGTGATGTAAGCAGTGCTATCAGAGACAACCTTGAGACGGTCAAGCGACCCTTAAAATTGGTTGGGTTTTGAGGCTAAATAGTCTTATACTGTTATCCTTCTCTTGAATACGTTTAGCTATATAAACGTATCCTTGTCTTGAAACTGAAAAGTGGAAGCAGGTGACGCTAACGGCACTAATTCTGCCGTGTTGCTGTGGGAATGCGCTGTCACTATCTGACTGTCGTCATATCGTTTATTTTCTTGATGTACGCAGCAAGTTTATGTTTTTCGTGTGTTTTTAGTCATTTATGTGCTGATGGCACCTAATCTGACTGTACTGAATGTATCATTTTATGTGTTAATTTTATAATTTTCGAATATTTACAAGTAATTATAGAGTTGCCGTAACATACCGAGATTTACGGTAGAAATGTGAGGCGGAAATATTTTACCTTTCAAGGCGTGGAGTAGTCAATGGAAAGCCCATTTGACACTAGCACTATAGACAACCGTGAGACCGAGGGTCAAGTACGTATATTATTTCAGATTGCAGTAGTAAACTGGTCCACTGTTTGGGGAAGTGAAAACAGGTGGCGCGCGCGTTGCATACAAGCGATTTCAAAATGCGTGTGATGCATTCCCATTTGTTTTTTATATTTTTATTTTATTTAACCTGAAGTTTAATTGAAAAATAAAACCATTGTATATAAAATAAAAAGTTGTATTACAGAAAACTAAGTGATTATCGTTATAGAGCTTATACGCGATTAATATGTTCTAACTCCATACAAAGTGTATGGGGACACAGCTATCATATGAAGGAATACCATTTATTCTAATGGATCGGATTGTACTGGTTGGCACGGAAACAATGTAGGAATAGCATCTTGTCACACAGCCTCTATGTTGTAAGGTTCACGTAAGAGTCACTCGAAAAATGACGATTGCAGATTAAGTAGTTTTTAAGTGATAAGCCAGACATGTTTTTATTCCCATCATTTTCTGCCATGTTTTAGACTGAAGAAAATATGCTATGCACATGCCACATATATATAGTAATTAAACATCTTTAAAATTGAAAACACAAAACTTATTTTTGCTCATCGGTAGGAAAATTGTGCATTTGCTCCACGTTTTCCAATTGTGCATTTGCTCGTCTACGTGGAATCCACAAATAGGATATAGTTTTTGGGGCATGTTTATAGAACACTTAAAACTAATAATCTAATATTTATAGAACACTTAAACTAATAATGTTTATAGAACAGTTAAGTTAATTACGTAGTGGCACCATTATGTTGAAGATAAGGTGAAAATAGGGTGAAAATAGGGTGAAGAAAATAGGGTGAAAATAGGGGAAAAATAGGAAAATGTTTTCAACATAATAGTGATCACATTAATACTTGATCGTTTATTTTAAATTATAGCATAAATGATCAATAAAACAACTCCTATATATATGTCCAGATATACAACTGGTAAATGTGTCTTCCTTTGATTATTCATCTATATATTTGATCATTTCTCTATGTCATGAATGACTACAAACCCGAGATTTATATATTATAGATATATATATATATATATATATATATATATATATATATATATATATATATATATATATATATATATATATATATATATATATATATATATATATATATATATATATATATATATATATATATATATATATATATATATATATATATATATATATATATATATATATATATATATATATATATATATATATATATATATATATATATATATATATATATATATACATATCAAAGAAGTTTCCAACAATATTATAGTTCAATAAAATATACAATCATCTATAATAGGTATCCATCCAATGTAAGGTATGGTTTCAGGCCCGTCAAGCTCCCATGAGTTATGAGATAAAGATTTCAGATAAGCGGAACGCAACCTTCCGATAAACGCAATTATAGATTTATGGAGATGCTGTCTACACAACTCATATTTCCTGGAGAGCGATGAATACTTTTCCAGGTTGATGGACTACCCATGGGGTCATTTTATTTATATATATATATATATATATATATATATATATATATATATATATATATATATATATATATATATATATATATATATATATATATATATATATATATATATATATATATATATATATATATATATATATATACAACACAGTGAGTTTACAAAAGGCGCAAGTTAACAAAATTTATATTTATTAAAGCCCTATGACCACAATCCTCAGATATCCAAGCTTGATATAAGCAACCTGTACGACCTCGGCGGCATGATAGTATCAGTACTAGCAGAAATGCTGAAGTATGGGTAGGTATGTCTTACAAAATGGCGATATTTTAAAAAACATTAAACTCCTACTAGTGTATTCATAATAATATCCAGTGAATCGTTGACTTCCCAAATAGAAGTTGTTGACTTCCCAAATAGAATGGAAAATGTCTCATATTATAGTAGTTCACAAAGACGAAAAGAAGGAAAGTCTAGCTAATGTTAAAATTATTGAGATCATAACTATGGAATTACTTTTTTAAATTAAGAAGTAACGAACTATCTTCCAAGAAGCACGATGTCATTTGTGGACCGCTCTGTTGTAAAAAATATTGTACAAAATAATTTTACCAAAACACATTAATCTATTTTGCCAATGAATATAAAAAAGTTGGGTGTAAATGGGAATTTACTTACTTAGCTATAGTTAAGGTACGCTCCTATTTATATAATAGAGGCCATTGCGTAAAAGTAAATCATTGACACTCAAATTGCGTAATAATTACATCTGATCTACCCCAGAGCTCGTAGTGAATGCCTCTATTATTCAATATGCGTATTAGCAATAGTGACAGCAGTTATTATAACGTAAAAAGTATATATTCCTTAAATAACATATCAGTGTGGTAGCATATTTTCTATATTTCAATTGTTCAGAATTTCTTCTATTATTCATATTTCTTTTTATTATACTTCGTTTTAATATTTTTTTAATATTCGACTATGTTTTTTCATACTGCCTCCATTGTCAGCATTGTTAATCGCCTGTCTCCTAATTTGATATTCTTCTTCCGATATATCTACATTGACGGCAGATTATATAAAAATATATATACTAGTTCGTCGTCACATGTAAAATTTCCTCATCATCTGGTTATTGCGCTGATGTTCTTTTAGTTGGTATTATTTCCTGATATATTTAAACCTTGTGTAAAAATGTTATTTAAATAAATATTAATTTATTATTAAATATTAATTTTCATATTATTATTTCAGTACTTAGACTCCAAGTCTCTCCTTAGTATATATTATTTGCCTCTGCAAACTTTCTTTGTTTTTCGTGTCTGAATTTGATAATGGGCATTTTATTTCCCAGCCTATGAAATTCTTATTCTCAGGGTATTTCATGTCTTCTCTTCTCGAGATGTATTTTTATACAAGCTGGTTTATTTTATTATTATTTATCGAGAAATGTTATTTGTATATGTAGCAATCTATTGTATACTGTTACTGCATTTCTGACCAGGAAGATAAAAATTAATCTTCCTATACTTCATCGGCATTATATCTTCTCTCATTTATTCTTTCTTCTTGCTTTTTTGGACTTTATGTTTTATTTTTCTTCCTACAAGGATATATCTACTTCAGCATTTACTTACACTAGCATTGTACGGACCAACGCTACGTTCTGAGATTTGTCATTATGTTGTATTGTTCTCAGTTACTGACATATTAGAGCCTGTCTGACAGTTCTAGTTTGGAGTTTGAAGTGTGCTGATGTGTTTGTCGCCAGGAGCAGTAGCGCCCTGACTAGATAGGCGGCCCAAGAAAAGCCTTCGTCAACTGCTCAGCGAGCAGAAGTCAACTGCTCAGCGGGGATATGGAAGCCCTACGACCACCTGGGGCATAAGAGATCGACATCGGGGAACTGAACGCGAAGACAACGGACCAAATTATCAGGAAGCTCCCTCGTAAAGGAGTGGCAACACTTGTGGCTAACATAAATGCTATTCTGAGGCTCCGGTATTTCCCCTCCTAATGGAAAAAGGCAGACGCGATTTTCATCCCCAAGCCCGGGAAGGACCACCTCTTCCCCCAACATTACAGGCCGATCAGCCTACTGGCAGGGTTGAGCAAAATTGTCGAAACGGTCATCTTGGACAGGATTAAGGAGAAATAAGAAGGGCTAGAAGCCATCCCAGACGAGCAGTCGCATCCAGGAGGACATTCCACGGAGCTCCAAGTACTGCGGCTAGCGGAGTATGTCACCGAGGGATTCAACCGAAAAGAGGTCACAGGGGCAATCATCCTGGACATCGCCAAATCGCTTGACAGAGTATGGCACGACGGATTGATTATCAAGGAAGGATCCCTCAAATACCCGACATGACACCCCCGGCGGTAATACATTACAGCGAAGAGCGCCAGAGGCGCAAAGCTCTGCCGGTGGGGACTATCAGCCAGGACCGGGGGAGGCTGCGTAAATTCACGTGACACTGATCACATTTGTGGGGAGGGTCACGTGAAACGCGCGGCCTACCCCTTACGAGGCAGTCTCGGCATACATGGATATTAGGGGTAAAGAGTAATGGTACCTCTCGCCCCCCTCCTATCGAGGTCACATTTTTAGCCAAGAGTATTGGCGCGTGCCTGTCTGACGTTTTTATTTTCTTTACCACGAATTTCCGATGTTACTTTATGTAAGTGTTTCTTTTCTTTTAGAGTAGCTCCTCACAATCTTTATTTGTTTATTTAATCTTATTTAAACTTGTCTAATTATCGTTACTTAGTAAGTCTGCTTTCTTCTGGAATATTTCTATATATTTATTTTCAGCTTACGTCTCTTTGCCTTTCCTCGCCACTTTATCATTTTGTCAAAGTTTTCATAAAATTTTCAACTTGTATCTTCTTATCATCTCTCTTTAGTTGGTACACGTAACCTTTTGTGTACTAAAATTGGAGAGATGCTTATTTGATGCAATATTTTACTTGTATTGTTACATACTCATATTGCTGCAAGAGTTAGTACTATATATAAAATATTATGTAATGCAAATAAACACATTTAATTTAAAATCGAATTATATTCCATTACTTTCGTTAATAACTATTATTATATAATTATTCATTCCAAAGATTTATGTCCATGGCCCGCTAGGTCACCTGACCTTACCTATCTGGATTTATACCTTTGGGGTAGGATGAACGATTTAGTGTTTCGAGAACGACCAACAAAAGGGAAGGTATGTTTTTTTTTATTTGAATACAAAACACGCGAGAGACTTGACCCTTGGGCGTTGCATAGAGATTGCTGGCAAGCAGTTTGAACATTTGGGTATTCTTTAGAAATAGTTAATGAACATATATCTTGAATAGGTTCTTCAGGCCAGTTGAATACAAATCTTAAATGTATTTATCAATTGCCTACAATGCAATACGTATAAATAATTAATAAATAAATGTTCCTAGCTTTATCCTTACTTATTTTCACCGCTGCTAACCACTTCTAGTAATCGGTATAAATTCTGTAATACTTTTTTAATGTAAAAATATATTTTTATCAATTTCCCCAGTAATAAGATATCCTCCTGCGGTTTACATTGGTTTCTTGCAATTTTGATTCTATATATGGCTATGTGAGGATTAACATATTATGTTTCTATTTGAAATTTCGGAGAAAAAACGGAAAGTTTGATGTATTTCAAACCGGGCAACCTAGCTTCCCCGACAAACAACTAAAATAAAACAACAACTAAACATTACCTAATTTAAACTTTCTGCTGCAGATTCTGTTCTTCTGTTGTTTCAAGGTTCAAAATTAAGCTCTAAATTTTAAAATGAGCTTAGAAAGTCCTATCCATTTGGATCTTTGGATATTTGGAAGTATATAATACTATAATATAGATTTGTTAATTATTTTATTATTAGTTTCTTGCAGATGTGATTCATACAATGCCATCATATAAAGTTATATTATATAGTTGTTTATTCTGTCAGGCTTAGTATCTCCCCCAACCCAACATTGACGCCTCCAACGTCTTTACCAGACTATTTCTTTATTGCTGCATAATATTTTGTTAAAATTTTGTCAATGCCTATCGTGCATAGTTCACCTGGCATAAGGTTGGGATTTTGTAGAGTGAAAGGCTAATAGATGCATGTATTTTGATTAACTATAAAAACAGTTAAAAAGCTACAAAAGATCTTATATTCAAATTAGTTTCAGGCACTAACTATTATTATAGTGATGATTATAATATATGTTTTTGTCCTAAAATTTTCTTATAAACCTGTGCTGTGGTTTTGCAATGAAAATAATGTGATTTTTAATCAATGATGATTATTACAATAGAAATGCATATTTTCATTGCAAAACCACAGCACAGGCTTTTAAGAAAATTTTGTAGCTTTCTTTTCTTATGTAGCTTTTTAATTATTTATAGTTAACTAAAATAAATGCATATATTTGCCTCTCACTCTACAAAATCGTGACATTCAGGTGGCAGGAGAAAGAAGAAAGTGCAGTTTAGGCATAAGGTACTATCGAGTACTGCAACGTGCAAAGGCGTAAAATAATGTTAAGATCTCCCACGTTTCTCCAGAGTTGAATTTAGCTGAATTTAGTCTAAGTTGACACTTTTAAATTGACACTTTTAGTTACACTTGACATAAATAGATGGCGACAGAATATATGACGTAGTCTTTCCCCACCGATTAAAAATTTAAATCTTTTTTTTAAAAATTAAAAAGAACTGCAATATTTTCAAAAAATTTCTATATACTTATTTATCGATTTAGCTAGATATAATACATATTAGTCAGCATATTACAATTATTGTCAAACATCAACAAGTATTATGACTGTTTACTTCTCAGGCTTCATCTCTCATCTAGCGTTGTTTTTCATAATTCCCCTTTTCCCCATCTTTTGGCAAATATAAGAATATAATATATTCATATATGAATTTGTATTAGGAACTAAAGGGTGTTTACCTTTCGGTATTTACTCCTTCAGGTTTTATAAAAGCGACCTATATAATACGTTGCTCCCTCTAGAAACTTTCTACTTAGCTTCCAACTCAGCATACGACGCAAATCGTGTATCGATAAAATATATCCGGGAGACCGTTTTTAGGCATTCCCACAAAAATATTATTATTACGCACCGAACCTTTACGTACACAAATAATACTGCGCGTTTTACATAGAAATAATATTTTAAGTTTCGCTACGCATTTTTCTACTAGTTCTATTTTACGAGCCTATAAAAGCATCTTGTAATAAGGGTTACGATTTGTGCTATATTTTCAAGCTTGCGCTGTTATTATACGCTACAGAGAATTGCACTTCGATATCCCTGTGACTGGTTAATATATTCGTATCATTTGGCGCTCAATTTAAACTGAATACGAGTATGCGCTTGAGTGGAGTGTTCCTCAGCTGTTTCTTGTTTACCTCGCCTAACACTAAATGTTTGTGTTTTCTGTCTTCGATGCCAATGTTTATTATAATTACAAAACCGTAATATTTTTGTCATTTATGATATAATAATAATAATAATAATAATAATAGTAATAATAATAATAATAGCCAAAATAGAAATAATTAAATATGAAATATCAAAATGAATAATATGAATAATCCAAAAATATAGATTCAAGGGAAAAAGTATTAAAACCAAAATAGTATGAAATTTAGTTCCAAACAACTTTGGTCATTACCATTTTTCGGGTGAAATTTGTGACGCTCTTTGCGTGGATTTTGCTTCGGACGCCAAAATCTGTGTAGATTTAGCAATTATTTCCGTATGTAATTATGTCCGTAGAGACTTACCCAATCTCATCTCTGCCAGAAGCTGGGGCAAATCCTCCCACTTCTGTAACCGCAAACCTAGGTGCGTTCAGTGTTCAGAAGAACACGATGGCAAGTGTGCACTGTGCGGGGGAAAACACCCCACAAATTATAGAGGGTGTCCCAGCTGCTCGCAAGCGAAAGAACAGCAAACAAAAAGAGCAAATTCGACCGATACAGATAATACACATTCACAAACGTGACCACTAGACCAGAGACAAAAGCAACAACAACCCACCCCCTGAGTACAATCACAACGGAACAAGCAAACAAACAAACAAATAGAGGAAAGTGCCAATAAATGGAGTAAATTCCGACAAAAACTATACAAAACCAGCACACAGACACTAGAGATAACCCCATCAGGGACATAATAAACATCCTCAAAGAGCTAAATTTAACCAAAACATGGAATATAATAAAAAAACTTATAACTCAATTAAAAACAAAAAAAGATACAATCGACAAAATCTGCCTAATAGCAGAGGCAATTACACCTATAACAGAATAACAAATCCCAAATGTAAATACCCTATGTAAATATTCCCTAAACCTTACCATTTAACAAAAATCTTAGAAAAAATAAAAACAGAAAAGGCATGCATAAAAAACCAAATAACCACAAAAGAAACAAAAACAGACAAAACACAAAAGAGGCATAAATGCATGACGCAAAATATATGTACAAATGTAAATAGAAAGACCCATGTAAATAGAAAAACCCCAAACTAACCTAGGTTAAGATAACCATGTACCAGAGCTATAAGCCCCGCTAATGTAATCACTAACACCTAACATAGCATGGAAACTTGCTTTCCCAAATAACCTCCCACATAACTTCCCACCACACCAACATAACAACCCGAAGAAAATCAACCCAAGAATAGACTAGTCAAGAACACGAGAGTTATTAAACGTTAAAACCGGCGTAAGAATTCATTAGAATAGAAGCCAACGCATATGCAATTCGCGCACACTAAATTCCAAACAACTTTGGTCATTACCATTTTTCGGGCTAAATTTGTGACGCTCTTTGCGCAGTCCGTGGTTTTTGCTTCGGGCGCCAAAATCTGTGTAGATTTAGCAATTTTCGGTAAAGGCAGCACTGTAGGTGCCTCAGGTTGAAGTATGCCAGTCTCCAACTGGAAATTTCCATCAAAGGGGCTGAGTTTCGTAGGTATTATAGGGAAAGAGGCAACCATTCAAGTAACACCCTCGACGAAACCACTGGACTCGCCGTGTTTTGCAGCAATTCAGCAGGTTAGAATCCTTTTCGAGTATTTACCTTACAACTCAACTTGACAAGTCAATTTGACACCCTTATGGACCTCAAGCGGACTTCTATCATTATTGCGAATTTCATAAGAATTGTGATTTCTTTTGAACACTGCAGTGGCCGGACTATGATGTAAAGAAATATTTTTTTATTTGGTGATTATCAGCCAATGACTAGTGGATGGATGTGTTCTAACTAGTACTTGATCACCAAGAGAAAATGAAATAAATTTTTCATCTTATTCATGTCTAAGTGTTCAATGCTCGGTCTTTGTCTTCAACCTCTTCCTTCCTTCCAAACAGAAAAAGGTTTCTTTGAGACAGGTCTCAAATGATTCTAATGAAATAATGTAAATTATGTGCTAAATAAAAAGTCCCAACTCTAGTAACATTGCCAACGCACGCATCTCTATATGCTTCAACAGCACACCACAAATGTCAACCCGCAATCATGAATCTCATTGGTCAGTGTCTAGTTATATTTATATCAGAGTTATTTATCAGCGCAAAACTCCAAGTCTCATGTAATCGAGATAGACACAGTGCAATAAAATTTATGTAATACAACATCTACATAAACTATGTCTAGTTTAAAAAGAAAATTGTGTTAGCATAGCTAAAAAGAAGCAGTTTCGAGAGTTTAATCCCGAACCAGATACAAACATGACAGTGCTATGTTATGATGAAAATAAGATTGACATTGCGAGAAAGATGTATAAATAATGTGTGTAGATCAGATGTAAAATGTAAAACCTTTAGACCATAAATAATGACTGTAAAAGGTAAACCAAAGAAATTATAAATACTAGCTGTTCTATGATTGGCTACATTAAGTAAAAAAATATAACGAGAAGCTCGTAGTTAAGGGGAAGTTCAGTTGTTTATAATAAGTAGAACTTCCGGAGGAACGGATAACAAGGGAGAAGTAAAAAAGATAGCGTCCCAAGCGGCAGCTCCATCCGAATGGGTGAATAAAAATTGTATAATTTATAAGTTTAAGCTGAATAATTTGTGTGACAAGTGGTACTAAACTGGTACTAAACAAAGGATAAGTGTTTCCGAGAAGATATAATAAAAGTTCAGTGTAATTCGGGTAGAAAGTTCTACGTTTTTCAAGTGCGGCGTTCCCAGGCAGTCCATAGTTGCAGAATAGGGGAATATATGCAACATACATTAGTCAATATTCTCCACGTGAATGCAAAGTAAGGTAATTAGCAAGACAAAATACATTACAAGAATACGGCTTGGAAAATCTCCAGGTTCCGTGTCGAGGAACCTGTATGCAGTGTAATGTAATGAGGATAATAGATGGCGGCAGGTGAGCGGAGAAAGGTAGCAACTGTATAAAGTTCAAAAGGATCCCGAGAGAGGGCAGTAGGTAGCCGATTCCAGACAAAACAAATAATTAAGTGTCAAGTGAATATAAATAAAATTGTGAGTGCTTCGCATGAACAGGATTACAAAACTTTTAAAGGTAATAACATTCCAAACATTTTAGTTATAAGTATATCATTGTTATAGAGGCCTTTATTGCCTATGTAGTAAGTTTAAGTTGCGTAGGTTTGGCGTAGGCTAGTAATAAGTTTATAACTTTCAAATTTTCATAAACTTCTCTTTTTGTTTCTACGTTTTGCTTGTCATTTAGACACAATAATTTCTGATTTAGAGCCGATATAATTAAACCTAAACATATGTAGCTTCTGTGTTATTATTTTACTTTTCAAGGTATACTTTTCACAGTTAATGATTGAATAGAATATACAATTTCTATCTTCCGCATATATATACATCTATCGTTGCTTCAATTCTTGTGCAATCATACAGTTTGACGTGTCTAAGATCCTAAATAGAACAAAAAATTATCAATCTAATAGAACCTCCCCTACTGGATGAGAGAGTCATGCTCTATAGTGAACCCTCCTCATAAAAATAATTGTTCTGAGAACTGGCGCCCTAAGGAGGGAAGCATTAGCAGGAAGAGAGCGTAAGTATTCTGTACTGTTATCAGGTTTGTCTCTGCTATTCGATCACTATTATCGTCTCAATTATCAATGCCATAAGTGATACTTTATTTTACAATTTGCCATACCATAAGTAGGCCAGTAAATATATAAAACATTGTAAAATAAATATAAACACAATAACACAATATATATATATATATATATATATATATATATATATATATATATATATATATATATATATATATATATATATATATATATATATATATATATATATATATATATATATATATATATATATATATATATATATTATATATATATATATATATATATATATATATATATATATATATATATATATATATATATATATATATATATATATATATATATATATATATATAGAAATAAGCAAATAGATGAATAATAAGGAAGACCCCCTTACCAGTTGCATATCTGGACATATATACGGAAACGAACCACTTAGAAGTTGTACAAGTTCCTTCACCTTCGTTGAGGATCTTCAGAGTGATGTACGATTTGTTTTATTGATCATTTATACTTGAATTTAAGATATTCATACTTCAACACTATTAGTTCCGTCAAAAACTGATATCATAAAAAGTCACTTTCATCAAATCATTTAAAACCCAGATTTTCAATCCATGAGGCTAGTGAAAAGTGAATGCAACAGCATTAAATAAATAGCATTACAGGTAATTTTATGAAATATACCATACCTAAATAATAAATTGCCTTATATACCCACGTATGCAAATGAAGTCTAAATTCATAGTCTTACATTGGCAAAGGCTCATTTTACTGCAGGTATTTATATTTTGCTCACGGACACAAAATATGTGACATCCATGGGGAGGAATGCAATTAGCGATGAAAATGAATGAGAATTCTCCGAACATAGGATACTACAAGATGTGTAAATATAGTCATGTTATCTGACATGCATAAGTAACTAGTTGCTCTGACTTGCAGTGATTTACAAGTCTCTACTTGCATACTCAAATAATATCAACTTAGTAAAGTTCATAGTGCCGGCATGCATTAATAATTTTCTAGATAGACATAGCACCTATCTTATTTAGTTCTATAAATTCTGCAACAAGTACACAGTATCTTCATTCAGTGAAAACGCAAATGATAATTTCATGAAGTTTCACGAGAACAGTTTCTATAATTATCTAAGAACTATATATATTACGTATGATTTTTGTAATATTGTTAAATTTCTACATAGCAATATTGAGGCAGATGAATAGGTACGTACAGTGTCGAGCACATGAAAGTAAACTATTTTATTTACTTCATGTAATTGTGGCTTTAAATTTCAGAAGTAATGTGTGTGTAGATAGATGTCTGTGAATTTATAAATTTGATATTTGAAAAGTGGAGTGAACCTAAGGAAATTATAAAGTGCTCCCGTCATGGGTAAACGCTTGCATTGACTGACTTGTGCCTTTAGGTATGCTATCATGGTGTATTTAATTAATAAAAATGGATGGTTACGAAATACGGGCATTTTGCCTATTACGCGTGCATTCATGTAACAGAAATGTCACGTATATCGAGGTTTGTTTACATGATATCAATTAATTGTGATGAGCAATGAATAACTTCCAAAGTAAAAAACTTGTAAAAACATTATGTTTCTATCATTGATACTATGAGTAACAATAGTACTACTCTTTTAATTATTACATTATGTAATTGTAATTAATGTAATTAATGTTTATTAATTGTAATTAATTATGTATTTACGTAATGTAATTACTGTAATTATTGCAGTGTTTGTAGACTAATAAAACTAAATAGTATTTTTTTGATATAAAATGCATTCTTGTTGTTTACTATTTCGATAATTAAATTATATTATAAACCCCTAAATTGCAAATGTGGGCGAATGCCCGTGCGCGTTCACTTTGAGGTGCAAGCATTCGCGAGTTAAGAAGCAACCCCAGTCTCCTGCTTGCTTGTGGACAGCTAGACGCCGAATTAAACAGAGCGAGATAAGTAATTATGCAGCTGCTTTAAAGCCTTGGTTCTCTGACCGCAACAACGAAGCAAGCCTGCTCTTTGCTAATAATTATGTTGACAGAGACGAAGTCTGATATCATTTTCTCCGATAAAAAAATGTCGTCATGCCACGTCATGCCACGAGGGGTCACTTCGTGTGTAGGTATACGAGTATAGATACAAGAGTAGAGATACGAGCATATATACAAGAAATTCGCGGTACGCAGAGTCCGGAAGTCTGCTGGCATATGGAAGGACGGCTAAATGGCGAACATTATAGATATTTACTGCAAAACATTATATTACCATCGGTGCCGCAATTGTATCCAAACAATTTTACATTCCGAAAGAACAACTGCACAATCCACAACTGCAAATAAATGTGGGACTGGGTTCTTCGACAATAACATTCAAGTTCTGCCTTGCCCATATAGAAGTTCACATCTCAATCCAATTGAAAACGTTTGAAGACGATAGGTCAATAAAATTAATGTCAACAATTTTCTCCCGCAAAACAGGAAAGAACTTTGGTTGGCCACTGAGAACGCTTGGAAAAATCTGGATGCAGATTACTGTCGAGCGTTGATTCAATCTATGGCAAGACGATTGTTGCTGTTAGGGCTTTATTTGAATATTTTTTGTAATGACAAATTATATCCCAACTCTAACCCCTGGACAGTCCATAACGCCGATAAATCGTGTTGAAAAATGATATTTCTTGACTTGCTGATAAAAAAGTTGCAAACGTAACTGCGAACTGGTGCTGTACTATCAACTTCATACACCTCTAAAACCAATTATTTTATGATTACCTGCTGTGTCCAGGTTACAATATATAGTCAATGGACGTCCTAGTTCAAACGAAATCGTAATCTTAATTCAAGGGGAAGAAGGTTTTGATAAAAGGAAACATATTTGGAACAAATTTGTTTTTATATACCAGGAAAAGGCATACATCTTCCATATGTTTACCATCGTTCAAGCACCATCAAGACATGCCTGGTCTTATACTATTCACTACATAACTACTCATGTACTACTATTCATATACTATTCATGTTGTGACTCCACATCTGCTCTTTTCAAACAAGGGAAAGTTTATGAAAACCCTTACAATGTATCTTGACCTCTCAGTCTACATCCGACGATTCAGAAACCCTCTTGCCACATTAGAAGAAATTTCGGAGGCAGGGGAAAATTCCTGGTGGTATGATGGAGACCATCACACCACTTGAATGAATAACCTGCGGTACAAACAGTACGTGTCAAAAAAATGTAAAATTATTTCAATGATATTAAAATGTAGGCTTTTAACTTACAAAACCTGAAAATTTCATTCAACATAGGTTATGATCAATGGATATGTAACAAAAAATGTGATCCAGCTGAGAGGTCATAATCGTTCAGCCACTTAGCTGTAAAACATGACACGCCCGGCCTAAACAAAACACATACTGTATAATTCAACAAATATTTGTCAATATTAGTTGTCCCAAGTATACCAAAACAAAATGTAAAGATTTGCGCTTATCTATCATTAAAGCCCATCAAAGGGACATTTCGGCACGTCGATATCTGTTTCGCACTCAGTTCCGCGTTCTACAGTGCAAGATATTAATTTATACAACAGAACTGGTGGAGTCGAAAAACAAATCAAAACTGGTCGGCCATTTACAATTACTGAAGCAAATAAAAAAGTTTTACGCAGAATTATATAAATTAACCGACTGTCGAATACTAAAGAAATAAGAGTGCTGTGGAGAGAGAGTATAGTAAAGGAAAATTCAATATCTTCAACGAAGAGAACTATCCGAAAAATAGGTAAAAATAAGTTTTATAAGGTAAAATTTATCTATTTTTTTTAATAGAATTAATTTCTTCACTGCTTATTTTATTTTTCGGATATGCTAAAGAAAAACCTCTGTTGACCAAATTACAGAAAAGAAACAGACTGTGATCTCGGTAACACCAAAACTGGACTCAAAGACAGTGGCACAGCATACTTTTGCGTACATCTTCATAAGTTTTGCGTACATCTTCAGAGGCTTATCATAATGACTGTTTTGTAAAAGTAAAGTTCCCTGCGTCGGTTATGGTGTGGGGTGCATGTCTGCAAGGGGTAAATTACATTTTATTGATGGCGTTATTAACTCCCAGAAATATAGAAACATTCTTGAACAGTGTGTTACCCTCGATCGCACAATGCCAAATGGCTGAAGGTGACTTGATGTTCCACCAGGATGGTGCGCCGTGTCATACGGCAAAACATGGTTTTAAGAGCATGATATACCAGTCTTAAAATGGACATCTTTTAGTTCAGATTTATCTCCTTTCGAGACCCTTTGGCACAATATGAAAAAACATCTTCGCAAACATCCAGCGTGTATGGTACCCGATATAAAGCTGCCTTATAGGGTATATCGGACAATACCCTACAAGAAGAATGTGCAAGCCTCGTGGATACAATGTGTAGTAGAATTAAGACTTATTAATAAATAAAGGCGATGTAACCCAATATTAAACAACAATTGATGCTATTCTGGAGAAATCTAAAGCCAATATGTGTAATAACTCTCTCTCTCTCGCTCCGTGTCTCTCTCCATCTCGCTCTGTCTCTCTCTCTCTGTATGTCTCTCTATGTGTGTATCTCTGTGTCTCTATGTGTGTCTCTCTCTGTGTGTATCTGACTGTGTATCCCTGTCTCCCTCTATTTCTGTCTCTCTCCCCCCCCCTCTCTCCCCCCCCCCGTCTCTCTCACTCTCTCAACGAATTGGTAAAGAAGTATTCACTTCCATTATGTGTACTGTGCTGCACGCGGATTTTTTTATTATTTAGTAATATCACAAGATATATCATTTTTGGTGTACAGGGTAAGTCTCTTAAGATTGACACCCCCCTTATCTCACTTATCTTTTGCCGATTTAACTCATTCAAAAAAGGAGTGGACGCGGTTTTTGATGAATTTTTATAATCTGGGCACGGATATTAAAAATCTCGTAAGATGTACAGGGTGGAAAATAAAACTTTGTTGGGTGGATTTTTTTAAATGGAGCACCCCGTATATTTTTATACAAAAATAATGTCCTTAATTTTCTGAATAAAAAAATATCTAATTGTTATATAATCACTCCACTTGTTCGTGAGATATTACTTAAAACTTATCACATTACGGGTGTCAATTATAAAACAAAAAACATATCAAGATACCTCTGGAAACAATGCCATTTATTGAGATAATAAATAAATAATATATAGGTGACAATAACAGTAACGAGTAATAACAATAAACAACATAAGCCTAATAAAAACAAATAAAAGTCAAGTATTAATACAGTAACACAATAGAGTAACACAATTTTATTTATTTACACGTAACGTAATTAAATATTTTCCACGTAACCACCACCATTCTGAATACACATTTGGTATCGCTTTATAAAATTGATTCTAACCCTTTGAAATATATCACCATTTTGGTTTAATTCCTCAATTTTTACACGTATGCATTCTTTTAACTCATTCATATTATTAAAAACCCCAGTTTCGTATATATCTTGTTTTATCGTACCCCAGAGAAAGAAATCCATAGGTGTTAAGTCCGGACTTTTAACAGGCCAATGTATAACACCGTGCCTTCCTATTCAAATAGGATATTTTCTGTTTAGGTATTCGGTGACGTTCCTTGCAGAGTGTGGTGGTGCTCCATCCTGCTGCCAAATAACAGATCTGTTGTCCACTAAATTAATATTATCTAAATAATTTTCAACTGGATGTTGAAGAATATCCACATAACGTTGTGAATTTAAGGGCCCATTTATAAATACAGGACCTACAATAGCATCCTTGTGGATGCCACACCACACGTTTACAGTTTGGTATCCTTGTTTTTTATTTTTACAATATGTGTATTTTCCGCTGCCCAGTAATGTGCATTTTTTATGTTAAAAATTCCCGCAGTAGAAAAACTGCTTTCGTCAGTCCAAAAGACATGACTTAGAAACTCATCATCTTCTATCAAGTATGTCTCTGCAGAAGGTTAACCTGTCTTGAAGGTTGTTGTCGTCTAAATATTGAAGGGGCAAAATACTATATGGTTTAAAATTATGGCGATGTAATATTTTTATCATACTTCTTTGTGATATATCCAATTCTATTGCTGCGGCATAGGATGATTTGGATAGATTTTCAGCAAAATATAATAACGCGTTTAGTTCTATGTCTTCTCCTGTTTTTGTTCTTTGCCTTTCCCTTTTCTTGTCTCTCAGAGATTCGGTATTCCTAAACTTTGCATAAATGTTTTTAAAACTATTTTTGGAAAGAGGTAGCCTTTCTCGAAATAACCTAACATACTCCCTCCGAGCAAGAGACTTATTCTTGTCGCACTGAATATAAATTTCAAGTAACTCTTTTCTCTCTTCCAATGAATATACCATTTTCAAAACTTTAAGCTTGCTTTGCGAACTTGCATTCTTTACGAACACTACATATTTTTTACGCTAATATCTAAGAGAGTGAACTACTATCTCATAAAAAACTGGATGACATCTGTCAACAAATAAACAATGCAAATATGCATTGTTTCCAGAGGTATCTTGATGTTCTTATTTTATAATTGACACCCGTAATGTGATAAGTTTTTAGTAATATTTCACGAACAGGTGGAGTTATTATATAACAATTACACATTTTGGGAAATTCAGAAAATTAAGGGCATTATTTTGGTCTAAAAATATACGGGGTGTTCCTTTTAAAAAAATCATGTTTTATTTTCCACCCTGTATATTTTACGAGATTTTTTATATCTGTTCCCAGATTATAAAAATTCATCAAAAACCGCGTCCACTCCTTCTTTGAACGAGTTAAATCGGCCAAGGATAAGTGAAATAAGGGGGGTGTCAATCTTAAGAGACTTACCCGGTACCTACCACTGGAAAGCGAGAGGTTCGAACAATGTAATACCAAAATATAATGTAATAATACCAAAATATAATATTTCTGTGACACCGAATAACAGACACAGAGAGTGAGAAACATAGAATATGCAACGTCATCGTCCAACCTCAAAAACATGCTTTTCCAGTATTTATACATAGGAATCCGTCGTTGCTTTTGTGTATTCGAGAGTCATATATATTATACAATATGTCGAATTTAGATGTCACGCTTTCCTAGTATAAAGATAAAGAGCCAACTCCATTTCATAAGAATTAAATCTAGATTAACATACTACTTTTACCATGTTAACCATGTTACTTTTACCATGTAAACCGTATTAAAAATTCACAGATTTCGCAATCTTTGCAACTATCGGAGACATTGGAAATGATAACAAAATATATGAAACATAATATACCGATCCTTTTGAGTTGTTTCGAATACGTCAAATACTATGGTGCGCGTGCATGCTTGAGGCAATTTCCAGATTGGCTTTAGTATGCTTATGTTTATTAAGTGTTTATTAGTAATGTTTGGCGTACGATTGGGTCCCTAGCATTTTATAAATTTAGAATAACACGTTAGTTAATAATTTAATATAATATTGAGTATGGATACTGTCACAATTTGCCACAAGAATGCGCAGAACGTACTACGCACCGAGTTATTGTCTCATTCAATACAAGTTGCGTTGTATTTATCTTACTCGCTTGCTCTAACAGGATAGGTCTATTAACTGTTTATTATACACACAAGGTTATATATAAATATAAATATAGTTTTTTAGCATTTTATTTTTGAAAAACTTAAGTATTACTAATATAATACACATCTCAATTTACGAGTTAGGTATGTAGTAAGAAATAATAAACATAATTTTTAATTAACCAACTTATATTGGATTTGCAGTTAAACTTAAAAAAACAATCACAGATCTTACATAATACGCAACTATCGCAGGCGTATTGAAAATACCAGACACAACTGGTAAAATTTTCTCAAGTGAATTGAATAAAAATAAAACTCAGTTGTGTTACGATTTTTTTGTTCGTTTGACCCTGAAGGTCTTGTCGTTTTAAACACGTTATCTTGCATGGGGTGGTCAAAAATTACAGTCTCATTTTTTTTGTTTTCGAATAAATACTATTCCTTAAAAAAGTTTTTGTTTGCCTAAAAATTGTGATGACTGTAAAAAATTGTGTTGTATACACAAGGTGGTTAAGAATTACAAAATCTTAAAATTTGAAAACAGGAAATTGTGATTTTTGATCACCCCGTATAAAAACAATTGTGGCTAAATCATCATTAGTTTTTTATACGTGGTGATCAAAAAGTACAAACTTTACTCTTGAATTGATTTTGTAGTTTTTGACCACCCCGTATAATAAACATAATTTTTGTCGACATTACTTTAAGCAAGCAAAAACTTTTATAAATAATAGCGTTTTCCCGAAAACTAAACATTTTTTGATATTTTGTAATTTGTGACCACCCCGTATAAAAAATATGATTTTTGTCGACGTTATTACTATTTTTTGAGCAACTAAAAACTTTTATAAATAATATTTTCTTTTGTAATTTTTTACAACTGGTAAAATTTTCTCAAGTGAATTGAATAAAAATAAAACTCAGTTGTGTTACGATTTTTTTGTTCGTTTGACCCTGAAGGTCTTGTCGTTTTAAACAGGTTATCTTGCATGGGGTGGTCAAAAATTACAGTCTCATTTTTTTTGTTTTCGAATAAATACTATTCCTTAAAAAAGTTTTTGTTTGCCTAAAAATTGTGATGACTGTAAAAAATTGTGTTGTATACACAAGGTGGTTAAGAATTACAAAATCTTAAAATTTGAAAACAGGAAATTGTGATTTTTGATCACCCCGTATAAAAACAATTGTGGCTAAATCATCATTAGTTTTTTATACGTGGTGATCAAAAAGTACAAACTTTACTCTTGAATTGATTTTGTAATTTTTGACCACCCCGTATAATAAACATAATTTTTGTCGACATTACTTTAAGAAAGCAAAAACTTTTATAAATAATAGCGTTTTCCCGAAAACTAAAATTTTTTTGTTATTTTGTAATTTGTGACCGCCCCGTATAAAACATATGATTTTTGTCGTCGTCATTACTATTTTTTGGGCAAGTAAAAACTTTTATGAATAATATTTTCTTTTTGTAATTTTTGACCACCCCGTATAATAAACATAATTTTTGTCGACATTACTTTAGGCAAGCAAAAACTTTTAAAAATAATAGCGTTTTCCTGAAAACTAAACATTTTTAGAGATTTTGTACTGTGCGACCACCCCGTATAAAAAATATGGTTTTCATCGAAGAGTAAACTGATTTTTGATCACCCCGTATAGAAACAATTGTGGCAAAATCATCATTAGTTTTTTATAAGTGGTGATCAAAAAGTACAAACTTTACTCTTACCGAATTTTAAGATTTTGTAATTTTTTACCACCGCGTATAATAAACATAATTTTTGTCGACATTACTTTAAGCAAGCAAAAACTTTTATAAATAATAGCGTTTTCCCGAAAACTAAACATTTTTTGAGATTTTGTAACTTGTGACCACCCCGTATAAAAAATATGATTATTGTCGACGTCATTACTATTTTTGGGGCAAGTAAAAACTTTAGTAAATAATATTTTATTTTTGTAATTTTTGACCACCCCGTATAATAAACATAATTTTTGTCGACATTACTTTAGGCAAGCAAAAACTTTTGCTAGCCTAAAGTTTGCTATTTTGCAATTTTGTAATGTGCGACCACCCCGTATAAAAAATATGATTTTTGTCGACGTCATTACTATTTTTTGGGCAAGTAAAATTAACGGAATTACTACTTATACTTGAACAGTTTTGATATTAAAGATAAAACTAATATTCATAAGATTAATAATAATTAAACACTAGCGGCCAAGTGACCCAGGCAGCTTTCACGATCGGGAATTATGCACTGAATGCTGTCAGGCATTCTTTTTTATTTAAAAAATTATAAATAAGAAACAATTCAAATAATAAATTATTTATTCAAATTCATCAGTTTACTCTTTTAAATGTATATGCTGCTGAATGTATATTCTTAAAATGCGGCCACTCATTAGCTAAATCAGAATCTCTTATTTAGTGATTTATGATTTCATTTTTGCTATCATAATTCACAATGGGAACCTACTCATGTTGTATATACTACAAATTCGATTAAACAATTCGAATTTTTATAAGTTCATCCTAAATAAATTCGATTATATATCTCGTGTAAACACTAACGCCCGGTGTCAACTCTTTTAGGATAGGACCGTACCGGCTGAGCGATATGTTTATTGTTTATGTTATCGAAATTGCAGTAGACCAACTAGTGGACGTATTTAATTGCCTTCAGGGCGAGACAGTTTCGATAACTGTAAAGTATTTATGGGCTGCTTTGACGGCCCTATGAAAGGAATAATATGTCGAGGTTTTGTTAGTTAGTTTAGAATAATATACGTTTGTAGCCACTTGTTCTTTTATTTTAATTATCGTTGGGCATTCGTTTACACTCGAATTATTAAATTTATGAAAATTATGATTATGAAAATATCCCGATTATTCCCATCAATACTAGCAATGCACCACCTCTTCCAATATAGCTGCAGGCTAGAAGGCCGAGCGCTGCGATATCTACATGTATTGCGTCAGTCGATCGCGACACCGCTGTCTTTTGGCCTTGAACGAAAACTTCTAACTTGGTACCCATATACTCTTGTCTAAACATAAACATTTCCAATGTTAAAATCTTTTAATAGGTATTCTCTTTCCTGAATCCAATCTTCCACTACCCAAATTACACTATACACACTATCATATGTTGTACAGGGAAATAATATCTACCTACCTTATTAGTCTAAAAAAAGCTGACAAAATAATTCTATAAATATGTTTACTAAAGTATAAAGATGAGTGAAGGCCATTAATTAAGGAGGGTATAACCAATAGTACCTGAGATCAGCAGGAAATTAAAAATTTGCTCATTTATTTCCATCAATATTAAATGTGTTGTTAATTTTGATGTACATATCGACGCTCGCAAATAAGAACATCGGATCTCGATTTTTAGCAAACATGAGTTAAGTACTTCCCTACATAAAAATATCTTCTATCTCTTTCAATTAAACTTCAGTTTTAACTTTTTTTGTAAGTATTTTTATCGTATATAATCTGCATAGAAAATTTCCCCAAATAATATCATAACACGAGTTCAAATTTACAAGAGGGAAGAAGATGATATTATTTAGAAAAAGCATCGTTAGTATATTTACATTCTAAATACGAACAAACTTAAAATTTTAACGCGTTTTGTCATTAAAATATCTTAAACACAAACAAAACAGCATGTCATAAAGTAACAAATATCAACAATTGAACCTTTGTTTGAAAAAAGTATTACGTGACAATTTAAAAGCGAGGACGAAAAAACACATATTGGTGTTGTGCAAAAACTGGGGAGCTACAAAAAACATGTTCAGTTAGGTTTATATCTGGACTTAATGCTAGTACTATATTACAGGAATGTTAACATCATTTAAGTACTGTTGAGTGATTCTCGCGGTATGGCATCCGGCATTATAATACATCAGAGGAAAGTAATCTTCAATAAAATCAATGTTTTGTTACAAAATATATGAAGAAATTCATCAACAGTTCTGGCAGCAGTCAAGGAGTCTATTGGAAAGATGTATAATTTTGCATGTGCTTCCAGAGAAATTACAATTCACCCCATAAATGAGCCTCCTTGGTAGCCTACCCTAGGACTGATGGTACATTCTGCAAATCCCTCTTGTGGTTCTCGCCTTACTCTCACGTCCATCTGGAGACCGTACGGGTAGGCTCAACTCATCAGTAAACTAAACGCGCCTCCATTAAATTTCACCCAATTACTTCAGTTCTGGTAAACTGGTCGTGCAATATGATGACGCCTAAGAAGCTCTGGACCTGTTGCAGCCTGTAACATTGCCTTCCTAACTTCGGTGGTCTTCGTCTAACTGTCCGTTCGCTTGCGCTGGTATTCCAGACGTGTTGAGTTGACGTCGATTTTGAAGCGTTTGAATCTAATTTAAGTTTGAATTTTCAATATCACGAGGCTTAAAATGCATCTCAGGATTTTTAACTGCGATTATAGTTTCTGAAAAAATTAGGTTGCGCAAGAAAAATATTTGTTTAGACAAATTTATTTGTTTAGATAGTTATTAAACAAAACATGTTTTGTTTAATATAATATATTTTTATGAATCTTATAAATTTGCATATTTTATATAAAAAAACTGTTTTTGTCAACTTAAATAAAATAAAATATTTTTTTTGTTTGATAAGGGAAAGTATTTATTATACTGACTATTTTTCAGAAAATAATAGTTTATCTAAGATTAGAATGAAATTACGGACAGATAATTATAATATTTAAAATTTACCTACATATTGCGCCTCACTCTTTCAATGTGCTATGCAGTATTACGTAAGCACTGTCGAACAGTAATTTAATACGTTTTTCGGATATTTTGCTGTCAACATGTATTATTTCATTCGGTAACCCCAATGGTTCAAATTGAAACATATTTTTTCAGTGATAATTCTCCTACAAATAGCAAACATGGGGACAAAAAAAATATATTATTATAAATGTGGGTAATAATTAGTATATGTCTGTGCTTATTATCCACTATAATATATATATACACGATGCGCACTCACCCGCTGCTGGACGAATACTGACTCCCTGGCCACCTATGATACATGTTTCTTTGTATCATACAACGATCATTGTTACCGCCGGACTGCAATATAGTTGAGCCGTTGAGTGAGAAAGTTCTCACTCAACGGTTGAGCATAATTTGGGAGCGATGCATCTAGACCTATCAGATGGTCAGATAGATACGACATTAGTTGCATTCGTATCGTAAAAGCAATTCTAACCGAATGCAAACCAAGCAGCCCTATCAGATGGTAGCGGCGCAGTGCTATGGTAGAGAAGATATATATTTCCTCTAATCTTATCTAATCTTGCCTTATTATTTCTACTAATTTTATGTATTTACTATAGCACTTAATATAAATACCTTAATTATTATTATCTTTTTTGGAAGTGACATTAGAGGGGGTGTGAACTTTAACTATGTTACCGATAACTTTTCAAATACTTTTCTTTTATTAATAATATACTTCCTATATTTTATATGCTCAATTTTAAGTTTTATGTATATACATATTGTGCTATCCAAAATTCTTGATATATGAGTTGCATCATCCTTTATAACCAAAACAGATTTACTATTATGATTACTAAAACATTATGTTAAAAACCTAATGTAAAAATTTGTCTTATATTAGGTAAATGTTGAAGTCTGTATTGTTTTATATTATGTGTGTACCTTCCGTATAATAGCATAACGCGTCAATTCTTTCAATGTTATTCAATGGCAATGTTATTTCCAGCTGGCCCATATTTAGTAATTGGGCTTACAATAAATTAATAGCAAATCGTGTGACAACATGAGCTGTTGGAGGATTTGAGGTTATGCTTGACGAGATGCCACATGCTAGTTAAACACGAGATGCATGTAGCACACGGGATTAAGTAGCTCCGCACTAAAAGGGTTAAATATTAGGCTAAGTAATGTAATATATCTTGCATCATATGATTCTCCTAATGAGCAACCAGACGATTTGAATTTGATTAATTATTATTCGTTTGTAGCTATATAATTACATTTTAAGTCAAGGATATAATACCTATAATTAACTACAGTTTCACAAGTAATTCAACTCATATTTGTAACAACCAAAATGCACAAAATAATATATCACGGTTTGTACAATGTTTTGTATGGAGTTTAGCATTAAACTTTTGTATTAAATTCAAAGCATATAAGGATTTAGTTTTAACTTTTGTTTACTCTTTCGCTCAAGGTTTATTTTCAATAGCACGGATATATACCATACCACCAAATGTACAGGCTTCTCCTTTTCATAAAGAAACAATATAATGTTATTGGCAGGTTTCTGTTTTGCTGATTGGATCGAAATTCAAGAATTCTGTTTAAGTAGTTCATTTTTTATTTATAATTCTACATTTTAGTATTTCAATAAATAATATACCATTCAAACCATTCAGCGTATCTTGTCTATACTAACAGTAATTATCACCTTTGTGATATATAATTTCTTATAAATAAACTTTCCGAAATTGAAATATATCTAATCAAACTTGAGTGAGTTTCTAAATTATTTACGTACTATTGATAATTAATTATTATTGATAATTATAAAGAACGGATTTGGTTAAAGTTATAAATTTGAAACAAAGCAGAGTAAAATAGAATTTGATTACGCTATTAATAAAAAAATATTAATTATTTTTATTATACCGTTCATCAGCTGGGGGTAACCCTGATTTGCTTTTGACGCTTCGGGAGCTTTTGTAAAACATTCACGAAAAATATATCAGATATATTTCAGATATAGTCTGACATGAGGTGATAAATATAAATTTTAAACTTTAAACTAAAACAAAGGACCACGCACATTTCATATGAAGCAGTAGTTTCGGTCAAATTAGCTGAAAATTTTAAACGATATAGTTCTCGACGTCCTGATTCAAAATCCTCAAGGCCACAACTCAATCCTGTGACCAGGTTCTGAGTTATG
This sequence comes from Tetropium fuscum, assembly GCA_964058915.1. NCBI lineage: Eukaryota > Metazoa > Arthropoda > Insecta > Coleoptera > Cerambycidae > Tetropium > Tetropium fuscum. The sequence continues at coordinate 126,489 of CAXKVY010018534.1, read as the reverse complement.
GGTCATCAAAATTGGCTTCTTTTGACTTCAAGATATAGATTTTTTTAACATATCTATCTATTCCTTTATCAGTAATAGAATTAATTGAAATTAGCCGAAATAATACGTGTAGTCTTGAAAATTGTTATAGTTATTTATTGAGGTGTCCTGATAAACATACTAAAATTTCCCGCTGGTAGGGAGTGAGCCGGAGGTGGGGGCAGGTAGCATTTTTTTCAGCTTGTTGCTTATATATCTAAAACCTACTTTTACCTATTTTTATCACTGGGAGCGATGAGCAGTACTACCAAGGTCAATGACAAGGCTGTAGTTCTCGATCCGTTGTTATTATTCCGAAGGATTACGATTAGGAAGAATGACATGGTCATTGATGGTGTGTCTCTTCTGCACCGTAATTGCAACCAAATTGCAACTATGGGATCATTTTATACCGATATATGTGATCAGTACATTAACTACGTAAAATATCACTATGGACCACATTCTCCAGTCGTGTTTGATGGCTACGATGATACAAGAAACAGTACGATCATGTGCAAAAAACAAATGCCAATTTATTAAATTACTTACAGAAAAAATGCAGGCTGAGGAAATTGAAAAAAGAGTGGCTGTAAGTGATACTGACTGTACAAGGACTGTATAAGGACTGCAATTTAGAAAGCTGCAAACAATTCTGTGCCTACTGTTGTCGGAGAAGATGTGGATTTAATAGTCCTTTAATAGCTCTGACACCATCAGCGAAGGAAATATTTTTTATCAAGCCTGGAAGAGGAGAAATGGAAATCAGAATATTTTCTTCTCAAAAACTCCAATTTTCTTGTTCCATTTTTTTCCTTCGTAGTTTAAGCGGTTACGATATAACCTCAGCCATTTTCCGGAACGGCAAATCGTTGTTTGTTTTCGAACAAAATCCATTAACAAAGGAATAGAAGCCATATTCTATGATACAACATCAACTCAAGACGCTATAACAGAATCAAGAGAAAATATGTTTTTGACAGTATACCGTGCGCCTTCTCTTAAGACGGATATAAACAGTCATCGATACTCAGTTTTTTTGAAATCCAGTACCAAGCTTAAACCGGATCTTTCCTCGCTGCCACCTACTAAAGGGTTAGCGAAATATCACTCAGAGTCAGATATATCACAAGAGTTTACCACCAAGTAAAATAGTGGCTTAGGAATCAACTGCTTCCTGAAATGTCGGGTTGGAAGCGAGGAGTCGATGAAAATCTGGAGCCAATCACAACCTCGGACCCTCCCGCATCCGACACCGTGTTAAATTATATTTTTTGCCGCTGCAAGAGTGATTGTTCCGGGACATATGACTGCCGAAGAGATGGCATTTACTGCATTCCTATCTATAATTGCTGCTTAGGTTCATGTACTAACGAAGCGTAGATTTAAATGAAAAAGATGACGATTACGATTACGATGTTAATGTAAAAGACGATTAGACATTATAATATATAAAGTTACATGTGTAAATTTTTTGTTTGGTCTGGTGTATTTTGGTCTGGTGTATTTTTAAAACTCGGCACGAAGGTTTGTACAGAGTCGGTCTTTTGCAAAATGTGGCGGCACAGAAATAACTATTTAGATAAATTCGCACATAACAAAATTCGATCATTCGTGTATTATAGAAAAACCTGTGACTTGATTTGTTTTACTTATTTTTAATATGTTATTATCAAAAGCAAACTAAATAATTCCTACAATAATTTTGGATCAAAAATGTTATACCGGGTGTTCATTTTGTGCAAGGCATAAAACATTAGAATTAGGTATGTATATTATCTCGAGTAATATACCTACTTCTCCTGTACCATTCGGGAAAAAATATTGCAGTGACCAAAAATATTCCAGTAAACAGTATTTAGTGTTTTTGCAAGCAATATATTTGAATTTGCTCAAGGTACATAAAAGTAATGAGTATTAGCTTCCGTATAACATTGGGCCTATGACATAATTTATTTAAAAGATAAATGCAGTCAATATTATAATTAACAAGTTTATATAGAAATATACAGCATTCTACTATTCTACTATATAGTTTGAAGGTTGGTCATTGAAAAGCTCTTTAACATAATTGAATATTCAATTCCTTGCGGGGCCGGTGGGTATATTCCGTCTATTTTGAAGCTCAAGTATTTTAAAAATACTCTTTGTACATTATCCAGTATTACTTTGTATTTGTCATAATACGGATCCCAAATAACAGAATCATATTCTAATTTAGTACGTACCAATGTAATGTATAATGATTTTAGAAATTCAATATTTCTAGATTCAATATTTCAATGTTTTTACAGTTTCTGATTATAAATCCATTATACTGAACATATTGAAATTTATTTTTTAAATACTAGTAAAAAAAGTTTAGTTGACGCAGACAAGCCAAATCAATTAAATATACAATTTTGATAAAATTATCCGGTGACTAATTTTATCAAATGCCTTTAAGAACTCGGTGAAAACTACATCTACTTGCCCTTGAAGAGAAAAATATATCACATCTTAAATTAGGACAAATAGTTTTGAAAATCCACACAACTAAAGTAGCTATGTAATTCCATATGTTGTTTTGTTTTCTCCACTTGTGTAAATTGGACACACTTTAGCTATTTTCCAATGTAATAACCTATGTATACAATTCGTTTGTATACATAGGTTAAAAATTTGACATAGTGGTAACGCCCAAATACCTACATCAATTTGCCTTTTAGTCGAATCTCTTGATATTGTTATATTTGAGAAACTTGAAATGTTTTTTATGAGATGAGTCCTAGTATTTCTGTTATTGGTTTTTCTTCACTTAAAATAACCATGAGAGGAGAAATTTAATAGTAAATATTATAATATTTCTGATGAAATAATGAAAAGTGGGTTTCTATCAAATAAATGAAATTATAATGTTGTACTTGTTGTGGTTTTGCACAAGAGTTATAATGAACGACCTCCAAAAGTGGATAGTTTTTGAGTTAAACTGTAAAAAGATAATATGAGTGATGGTGTGTATTTGCTATGAGAGTTATTTAAACTGTATCGTAGCGAGGATATTGTTTAGTATTAGAGCGTTCAATTTACATGTGAAATGCGATCTGAGGTATCACCAATAATTGTTTTATATATCTTTCCGGTTTAATTAACATAATTTTTAAAACTGCAATTATAATTTTAGAACCATAATAATTATTAAACTAAAAAAAATTAGGAACATATTAAAAACATGATAATTTTCCTTAAGTATAGTTAAACGTTTAGGTAGATAGTTACTGGTTATCATTATTTAAAAAAAAAAAGTAAAAATACATTTGCGAAAGCACACACGGCTTTTTTCCAGTGGTTATCTATTTGTGTGAAACTATCCACACATTTTTGTCCACGGTTTTCAACCCAGGGAAAACGTATGTCGTAGTATGGATCATCGCACAACTCGGCTGCTCTCGGATGTAAGAGTTTGCACGGGCACCTACAGAAATCATTTACGCATGCGCAGTGGTTTCAGGTACTCCAGAAACTACTGTGCATACGTAACTAATACTTAATAGTACTTATAATAATAATAATAATTTATTAGTGTGTTATACACGAAGTATTTACAAAATACATGGGAAAATATGAGTATACGTATATAAATAAAAAATGGCATTAATACTACATTAAATGATCTAAGAAATATGACTAGATAAATATAAAACATAAATTAAGTTTAAAATAAATAAATAAACCTAAAATTAAGTAAGCGGTAAGTAAAATTAATCATCACGTAAATATACATGTGCATTTTCTCTATAATTCACCATTATGCTTTAATAACGGCGGAATTTGGCATAATGGGTAACATTCCCCACACCAATTCACATCTGTCAAAAAATATCCGTGAGGGTACATGTCCCAGTTGCCGAGTTATGTGGAATAAATTCAAAAAATATCCGTGGTGGTACATGTCCCAGTTGCCGAGTTATGTGGAATAAATAGTAATTTTTATGATTTTGGGGGTGTGCTTCCGCTCCTACGGCGTGGCAATCAATTTGGCATAGTGGGTAACATTCCCCACACCAATTCACATCTGTCAAGAAATATCCGTGAGGGTACATGTCCCAGTTGCCGAGTTATGTGGAATAAATAGTAATTTTTATGATTTTGGGGGTGTGCTTCCTCTCCTACGGCACATTTATTCCACATAACTCGCCAACTGGGACATGTACCCTCACGGATATTTCTTGACAGATGTGAATTGGTGTGGGGAATGTTACCCACTATGCCAAATTCATTGCCACGCCGTAGGAGAGGAAGCACACCCCCAAAATAATAAAAATTACTATTTATTCCACATAACTCGGCAACTGGGACATGTACCCTCACGGATATTTCTTGACAGATGTGAATTGGTGTGGGGAATGTTACCCATTATGCCAAATTCCGCCGTTATTAAAGCATAATGGTGAATTATAGAGAAAATGCACAAGTATATTTACGTGATGATTAATTTTACTTACCGCTTACTTAATTTTAGGTTTATTTATTGCTTTGATATTTAAGTTTATTTACTTTAAACTTAATTTATGTTTTATATTTATCTAGTCATATTTCTTAGATCATTTAATGTAGTATTAATGCCATTTTTTATTTATATACGTATACTCATATTTTCCCATGTATTTTGTAAATACTTCGTGTATAACACACTAATAAATTATTATTATTATTGTAAGTACTATTAAGTATTAGTTACGTATGCACAGTAGTTTCTGGAGTACCTGAAACCACTGAGCATGCGTAAATGATTTCTGTAGGTGCCCTTGCAAACTCTTACATCCGAGAGCAGCCGAGTTGTGCGATGATCCATACTACGACATACGTTTTCCCTGGGTTGAAAACCGTGGACAAAAATGTGTGGATAGTTTCACACAAATTGGTTATCTTATATTTGTCTACACGAAAATTCCACGTTGTTTTAGAATTATTTAAAAAATAGTAGGTCTATAGCATTCCTAAAATTAAATGTTTCAAGATTTGTAAACGCATTAACCCTTTCAGGCCTGTAATTGGGTTTAAAAGGTTACAAGTATGACCTTTAAGTCACAATCAGTCAGTATAAACCCGGAACTTTATCAGGTTATATCTTCAAATAAAAAAAAATTATAGTATGTATTATTCTATACGCCAGAATTCCATCCAGAAAACCACCCTAGATAAGAAACCATTTATGCCTTTGTTCCGAAAAATCAAGAAAATAAAAAACCGTCAATGATTACCTTATTTTTTAAAAGTCATTTTTTGACTACACGAGCAGGTCTGGTAAGCTGTAAGTCTTGTTATTACCACAGGAGAAGACAATGATAGATAGTTGATACGTGTTTTGTTCCCCTAAATAAAGGATTGAATTCAATTAAAAAAATTGTAATTTTAGAGCACTGAGGCAATCATATTAGTTCTTTATACTCGATAAAACCAGCCCTCGTTGTAGCCCCTGATGGCTATACATAAACTAGATATTCATAAAAAATTTAAAAAAATGGTCGGGCAAATGTTGACGACACCCCTAAAAGATAGGTTGTCTAAAAATTCAGAAGGGGTGTTTTAGCGATTTTCACAAAAAATGGTCTTTTTTTTTTAATGAAACGCAATTGTAGCGAGCGCTAATTTTAAATGAAAAAACAGCGAAAAAGTCAGCACGATATTTTTCCGGCGCCTCATCAAACAGCATTAAGTAAAAAACAAAACAAATGGCAGTTTAGTACAGGAAGCAGTGGTCAATCGAGCCAAGAAAAGAACATCGAATATTTTGTTTTGGACAGAGGTTATAGCACATGCGACAAAGAGACAAATTTTAATACAATATTTTAATATATTTCGGCCGCCACAATTTCATTAATTTTGACGCTAGGACACCGTTCAAAACACATCAAAACACCGTTGGAAAGCTCAATTACGCAGGAACCTTTTAAATAATCGCAATAAGAGTAATGGTTCAGCCTGAGACGCTCGGAATGTTCGACACAGCCAAAGCTGGGTCTGTGTAACTTTGAGCGATAAGTGCCGCTCTACTCGCGCTTGCCATTCAAAAACTATAAGTCCTAGATAAATTCTTCCATGAGTTTTCGCTAGAAACACTCAAAATATATTTTTATTAGTAACAACTTTTTGTTGTCAGTTGTCAGACTAACTGTTTAAGCTACGTTTCCACGTTAGTACGTTTCCGGGGGTAGTTTGCCTCGTGTAGTAAATTTAGGACAATATATCTGCCATATAGACGTACACATTTCTGTACAAGTACAAGTAAGTAAGACGTACAAGTTTTTTTGCCGGTCAGACCTTTAGTAAGAAATGGTGTATTTTAAATACATAATGACTGGACTAAATACACAATTGATCGATTTTAGTTATTTGCGATTTTCTGTAAATTGACATTTCTTTGGCGGCACTAATTTGTGTAGGACCCTGTACAAAGTTTCGCATTTTAAGAAGACACAATAAAGCCTACAATTCAGAACAAAAACTTTTAATTAAAATGTATAATACGGGGAAAATATCTTTAGAAATATATATATATATATATATATATATATATATATATATATATATATATATATATATATATATATATATATATATATATATATATATATATATATATATATATATATATATATATATATATATATACAATTCAGAACAAAAACTTTTAATTAAAATGTATAATACGGGGAAAATATCTTTAGAAATATATATATATATATATATATATATATATATATATATATATATATATATATATATATATATATATATATATATATATATATATATATATATATATATATATATATATATATATATATATATATATATATATATATATATATATATATATATATATATATATATATATATATATATATATCTTAGCCAAAAAAGCCAATTTGGATGACCCATAACTCAGAAACTGGCTAGGAGTTCTCCCATGAGAACTTTTCATCAGAAGGTTCATCATATCACATTTTCACCTTATTTGACCGAAACTACTTTTCCATAAGATATGTGCGTGGTCCTTAAAACTTTTTTGTTAATTCTTTAAAATTATTTAAATTGTTTATTTCAATAATTATTCTTCAAAAATTTTAACCGGATTCAATTTTCTAGCAGATAACTAACATAGCTATTTAAAAAGCTCATCTAAAATTGGAGCGCAACATACCTAGGTGCTCTGAGAGGAAACATAAAATACCTCAAAAGAGGGTGTATAAATTCACGCAATGCTGTAAAGTTAGATATCTGGCTTTAACTTAAGTTTACGTGGTACTTAAATGTAGATCGTAAAATATGTTAAGTTATGGTATACAATAGAAAATTGTCGTTTTATGCATTAAATATAACATTACGAATTAGTGTCTGCCTGGATAAATATTCTGTTTATGACCAGCTGTGAGCAGCTTTGCTGTAAACACTTACTGCACATTTAGGTAAGTAAATCTGCAAAACTAAACGGAACTGTTTCACTTCTACAAAACATTCAAATTTATTTAGTTCTATTCAAATAGACTCTAGTGCCAATTACAAGATGAAATATTTGACATTATTTAAAAAAATAAACATATTTATTATTTCAAAATTCTTCCACAGACTATTTAATGTTAATAAGATATGTATTTATAATATTAATATGGCACCTAATATGGGAAGGTAAAGCATAATGAGTGTCATGTAGATGTAGGCAAGATGCCACTGGTATCGTGATGACCTAAACTTTGTACTGACGTGATTTACAGGAAACAACTTCTTAAAGGGCAAATACCTGCATTAATTTATAATACCTGTATACATTCATCAATTTCTTCACCAGACATATGCTAGTTTCAAACTTATAAGCTCTTATCAGTACGCCTTAAGCAAAGAAAAAATAAATGATGATTGCAACTAAGCAGTCCTGTGCTAACCAAGCAGTGTAATGTGAGGACACTCTGAAACTAGTACATGTGTGCTGAAGAAATTGATGACTGAAACATGCTGCCAAATTGGATTTAGAGGTATAATTGAATTTATATAGGGGTATTTGCCCTCTGTGTACTTGTTTCTGATAAATATATTCAGTGTATCCCAAATAATTGCACTATTTTCAGATCAGAATATGGTCGACCTCGCACCTAACAATTTAATCGCCAATCGCATGAACTCTATCCCCAACAGTGAATGTAATAATTAATATTTGTCGTGTGCTGGAAAAAACATCTCACAAATTTCTGACTTTAAGACCTTGGGACTCAGGATAACAGAGGTTGAACAACTTTATAGTTATAAATTCTCGCTACTGCTCAAGAAGTTTCATCAGGCATGACGAGGGCAGCGTGAGGTGAAGAAGGCCCTGTGCTTATACACGGCTCGTTTTGATGCTGCCAACTGCCAGGCAACAGAATATTAAATTGAAAAATAACAATTTACATATGGCATTTTTGGTAATTTATTTAGATTCAATTCAATTAATAATTTTTATTCTGAACTATGACAACATGTATTAACTGCCGAATATATCGGAGTAATTTATCGGAGATAGTGTTACGAGATAGAATTTTTTGTTTATTTATGTTAATAAACCAATTTCAGAATTTTAAATGAGCAGCATTACAAACTGAAACGTAAATATATTTTGGTTATTATATTTGCTTAACTTTTTTTAGATATATCATTATACAATAATTAATATATGAACTAGAAATTCGCCTTTTTAATGATCCTTAAATAATGATAATTACTGTATACTTTAAGGTTATTGTGTGGATACTGAATAAAGAGAACTAATCATACGCCAACATTTTACTTTTAAAGGATATTGAACAAATTTAATAGATATGGATCACATATTCTTCAAAGAAATAACACAAGAAATATTTAGTATATTTTATTTTCCTAGTTTTTCAGTAAATTGTTTAATATTGTAATAGTAATATTGATAAGTAACCCTTTTCATAACTCTTTGACGTTAGGAAATATCTTACTTTTCACAACCAGTTTCGAAAAGTAAAATTTTACGCAAGTGCTTTTCTAAAGTTCATTTCATAGTAGGTTATTTAGACCTGACAAGCTGTCACACCGTTACAATCTAGTGGATTGTTTTTAAACATATAAAATCAGAGTTTTCTTATCATAAAATACAAAATCGGTCAAAATTAGAAAAAATATTGTATGGCACATGTTGGGAAACACTATTTTGTGTAACTCGCACCATATTGCAGAAATCTACACAAGAAACAGAAAGCTACACAAAATAGTACTTTTCCCAACAGGTTATATAAATAGTTATTACGGTTAACAATCTGAATCCTGTTGCATGATTGGTAATTTATAAATAAATAAATTAAATAATGTAATATTTTTATTTTATAAATCAAGTTATCTATCTAGTATTTTTGTAGAATGGATGTGTAACGACTTCTGTAAAAATAATCTTATGTTTTAAAATCCCCAGTTTTGGAAGCTTCCCTAATATTTTTTCATGCATTTTTATGAACTGTAGCATATTCTATAAATTAAAAAATCATTTTGATTCATTTGTATAACAATAGATTTGTATTTTTTTATGGCAATTTTGAAAACACCATAGTAGAGGGCCTAGTCTCTACTATGATTTATTGTAAAACAAAAATCGCATAATATTATTTAGTAAGCAAAATGTTCTAAGAAAATATAAGTGCACTGAGTTCCTTATTTAAAAATAAAAAAATTTTTCAAATCTATTAGCAGATCAATATAAAAATGTACATATTCAGAGTGGACAAAATAACGACAAATATGACCGCATCGAAAACATGCCAAGACGTGGACATGCAGTCCCAGAGCCAGCCCCCAAGCCAGAGCCAACCCCCCAAGCCAGAGCCAACCCCCCAAGCCAGAGTGAGCCCTCAAGCTGGATCAAAACAACAAATAAGAGGTCCAAGAAAAAGTACCGGCCGTTGATCGACACATCGGACGAAGAAGAGGCCCCCACGAAGTGCCAGGCAGTCCGAGAGGCCTCCATAGCATGCACCAGGAGAGCCACAAAGGCCCAAGCTACGGAGCTCGTAGGAACGGAGAAAATCGTAGAACATGAAAACGGGGAACCTAAGAAGTACAAGGTGCCCCCCAGCATCCTCATACACAGGGACCCGTGGATAGTGATGAGTAGAAAGCTGAGCGTAGCCGAGCGAACTTAGCCAAAGCGAAACTCATAGGCGGAAGCAACCCCACCCAGCCCACAACCCCAGATGACTACCGCAAGATACCGCGGATCTTCAGGGAACAGAAAGTGGAATTCCACACTTCCCGTGCAGGGGATGTCAAGTCGCAGGACCAGAGAGAAGCTCGCGTTGGTACTAGTACAGCTATCAAACCACGGAGGAGGCGATCCTGCAAGTGTCCCGATGCTACCACCTCGTCTTCAAGGTGGAAAGACGGAGAGCATCGAGTGAGGTCGGGCAGTGCTACCACTACCAAAAGTAAGGGAAACTCCCAGAGGAACTGCACGGCCAAACCTAAGTACGTGAAATGCGAAGAAGATAATCGCACTTCTGAATGCAAGAACACGAGAGCTGTACGAAGTCCGAGGTGCGCCAAATCTGAGCCAGTGAAGAGCGCCAGCTGCGGGGAAAGTCACCCCGCCCACTACAGCGGTTGCCCCAAAGCACCCAAGATGATGACGCAACAGAAAAACCCCAAAAAGCCCCAACAGTAACAACAACAAACACAGGTAAGCGCACAAAAGCCACTCACTCCTGTACTAACCGGATTTTCATTTGCTGATGTCACTAAGAAGACCAGTCAGGCCCCACATAAAGCCGACGAGGGCGATCCAGCTTAGACAAGCCCTAAACCTACTCTTTATGGCCCTTCCAACCCTGAATGGCCAATAGAGTGAGGCCTAATACCCTGCAGATGGCCTCTTGGAACGTCAACGGTGTTAGCACCCGAAAAGAAGAGCTAGGAGAACTTCTAGCCCAAACCAAAATAAAGGCGATCGCCTTGCATACCAGGCTCGAGCCAGATCTCAGAATCAAATTATGAGGCTACCAGATTCACCGCAGAGACCGGAACAGATACGGGGGAGGCTAGTGAAATCCAGCCTGGACCACCATGCTCTGGCACTCACCACGGACAATATGGAAGCCGTCGCCGTGGCCATAAACGCCAGGAGCAATGGACCTATTAACATCATGGCAGCCTACCTTCTCCCGCGAAGACAACTGCTCAGCGAGGATATGGAAGCCATCTGGGCACAAGGAATCGTCATCGGGGACATCGGGGACGCGAAGACCACGGACTGGAATAGCACAACATCAACCAAAGACGATACCGCCATATACGCTTACAGTTGGAGTGAACAGACTGCAAACCAGCTAAAAAAGGCGCATATGGTGAGGGAAGTGGAAGATTCGGGTGAATATCGACAAGACGCAGGCCATGGTGTTTACAAAGAAATTTCGGGACAACTGCATAATTACAACTATCAAAATTGAGGGCGCGTCAGTTCAGACTAAATATCACGTAAAATACTTGGAGGTTATTTTGGACAATGGACTGACTTTCACGCAACTTATTAACGAAATTATACGCAAAGTCTATTCCTTGTCAAGATATCTATATCATTTGATGGCAAGGAATAGCAGACTATACATAACAAGAAATTAATATACACATGCATACTGAGGCCGGCCCTGGCGTACGGACTCTCACTACGGACCCTCATTAGGACTCCAATAGATAGATCTCCATCAGAAACTTACACAACCTTTGCCCCGACATAGTATCAATAGCGGACTACATCAGAAATATTTCACAGAAATTCTACGAATTCAAATTGAATGATAGTCCGCTTACAAACCACATTACATGCATTAGGGAACACAATACACCTTTTATCATCAAACATAAATTAATTTATCAAAATTTACCCAACACTTCAGCAATTACTTTGATGCCCACGATGCTTAATGCGCGTGGATGTCTGGCTGGACCCGAACATGGGACGCTGGCGGCCATGGCGGCCATGAACATGGGACGCTGTCGGAACTTTTGTTCCGACCTTCGTCAATTACATCGAAACTACGTAGTAAATGACTTTAATATTTTCCTTGTTCCTGATTCTATCGCTGAAAGAATTTTCGTCCATGTGTCTCTATTTATTCTGCCGCTTTTGTCGATTGAACTCAATTTTCTGAGTGAACTCTCATAAGACTTCATGTATAAGTACTCAACTTTGACTTTAATTTTCTCCCAAACGAGGTACGAGATAAAAAAAATGGTGGTTAGGTGTATACATGAACGACCAATCGTACAAAATTTCATATTTTCCTCTGAACCTTCGTTTGAAGAAACTTATTACAAAAAAGATTTTGTTTAAGCGTGACAACGCAATACTTTCAGGCTAAGCACTCCAGAAAATAATTAGAATTAATTTCCTGCATTAATAAATTTAAGACATTTTATTGGCTGTCAGTAAAAACTGCCACACGCCAACATTATTCCACCCCACAGTCGATAAATCAGTGTCACGAAAAATAACCAAATTACCTTTCGCCAACTGAAATGTACGCAATTTTGAGGCATTAATTTTAGCCATCAGTTTGCATTACCTTGTCTACTTTTCCATAACGTAAATGTTATATAACGTTTTGTATTCAACCTGTGAAGAGACCTATATTACAAATATAATTTTCTCTCTTACTATACCGTATATTTGACATGCACACTGAATTATAAAATGTTTTAACAAGCCTAATATTCAACTTTTTCTCATTAATCTTAAAATTTCTCATTTGAACTTATAATAGGGCGTCATACATTTAAGAACTAAATAATTTACATCAGCAGTGTTGCCTCTATAATACTCCCAACTCACTGTTAATTTGTATTGCAGGGGACCGTTAATTTGTATTGCATTTCTGCGCCCTTAATATATTTTTTAAAAACCTTACCTAAAAAATAGTTAAGAAACGGTGAATGCGAACAATTAATGATATTGAATCGTTATTTATTATACAATATTTGTTTAATGATCTACACATGTAAAAACAGGGGCAGAAGCGGCCCCTGACAGCCTCTGTCAGGGGCCGCTTCTGCACCATGTAAGCAGCTGACAAAACTACACCAAACCATACCACACTACGTAGTGTGGTTGGCCATCCCCCCCCCCCCGTAGGGACACAGGGACATCTCAACAGGAGAACAATATATCAACACGGCAATATCCGAGAAATCATCCTGTAATGAATTGCGGCTAGGAAAACCTTCACCAACATATAAATTTTGTTTCTCCGCAATATTCTGGCAGCTCCTAGTTTTGTATTTGGCACAATCTTAGTTAATCCAGGCATGGCGTTATTATTAAATAAATTTACATGTATATCTGAATATTAAATTATCATTCCGTTCTGCAGTGAGATATTCTATTTTGATACACGGGGTTTATAAGGCTAAATCAACACAAATAGAAACCCAGGAAAATTAGTTTTGCTACACATATTTACAATTAATTCTCACTTGAGTTTCGGGTCCTGGCGAGACAATAACACAAAGTTTATTCATCATCTCGGTCCCAAATTTTATAACATCGAGATGTATAATACATGACTTGTTCAAAATAAAAATACTGCATTAAAACAAAAATTTATAAGTAGGTAATATATATTTACATTTGAGGGCTTATTATATTTCGTTTTTATATTTGTTAGTTGAATAAAATGTATTATGAAAAGCGACCTGCAAAATCCATCACAGGGCGTCTCTCACATTCAATTATCTTCAAAGCCATTCAAACTCTTAAGACACTTTATACATTTCAATCGAAAACTAACTCAGTCTTAAAAAATAAAACAGTGGGTCTCAAAGAGTCACAATTACATTTTAATAATCACCAATGATTTGATGTCCTTTGGCTAATTAGGCTTCAGGATCACGACTTACGGTTTCGTATTTCGTATGTATTCCCCTCGGCTCACGGGGTAGATATAAAAAAGCATTTTTTTCTACCTCATTTTATTCTACTTATATAATTAATAATCCTAGAAATTAAGAAAATAGATTCAAGAGAATTTATGATTTTTTCTACTCCGTTGATTAGGCATAGACTAGGTGAACCGAAAGAAAATACCATGTGCGAGCTCGAGATTAAAATCCAAATTGGGGATGTAGTGACTTTAAGATTTATCAGTAAAAAAAATAGAGGAGGTTTGACAATAATGTCCTTTTGGGCGCCACCGGCGTTAATTTACCGGAAATAATAATTTCAGCTAGATAGTCGGAAGCGGTGTTTTCGGCAAAGATTTTGGGTATTCTCGCGGAAAGAGAGATGTCGCGATGTATCTAGGCGCGTATCTTTAAGTTGCTCACAGGTGCTGGTGTAGGCCGGGTCAGCAGAGTGCATCCGGGAACACAGGTAGACTCCCCGCAGGGTCGAACCACAAACAGGCGTAGAGAATGCTGTGTATTTCTTAGATTCCGGTTCTACAGCAATTTGCCAATATCCTCTCTTGAGAGCTAATATGGTAAATATCGTAGCTTCCCCGAGATCCTTAATGGTTTTGTGTATTAGGGTAGGACTGACGCTTCCATGACAGTGTCGTTCAATTCACGGTAATCTATCCACAATCTGGGAGTTTTTCCGGCCCTCTAGATGATGACAGGAGGCGAAGAGAAATGGGAATTCGTTGGTTCAATAACTACCGCTTCAAACATCTCTCTACTACCCGATTCTCCTTCAATCGGATGCTGTGTTACTGTGCGTGTGGTTCTAATTTTTGCTTGTCCCTTAAATTCATCGGAAAACTTGAGGATAATAGGTCTTAATTCGTCTTCATATTGTGCAGGTAGTTCCGCTGGAGGATCGAAGATAGGTTCTTCATTCATAATGTTGGCCATTCGGTTTGTCTTAGGGTCTTCCCTAGATACATGCAGCGCCTTTCAAAATCGAGTAGGGCGACAGTATGTATTAGGAAAGGTAATCCTGATATTATATCTTCATTCAGTCCCTCTAATGCTTGTAGTCGAACTTCATACGCACTGTGTAGTATTTCCAACTTCACAGTTACTTCTCCACATGAGCTTATAGGGGCACCTCCGCGCCCTTTGCGAATTAAGTTACTCGCTGCACCCGTGTCGACAAGGGCAGATATCTCTCTATTATCTAATCGGATGCTTATGCGGCATAAATCGTGATAAGTCCTGCCAAGTTGTATAGGTAGCATGACCGAATCAGGGGTTCTGACGGCACTATCAATTCTTTTAGCGTTAAGGGGTTTCCCCTGTAGTTCTGTCGTGGGATCATTCTTTCCGGGGTTTATTGATGTGTTATTACACGTCCTATTATGTGGTATGGTATTTCTTCGGATTCCTGTACTCTCGGGTTATCTATTTGGCTGGCTTCTGAGAAAGACTTGATTTTCGCGAGATCACTCTCGATTAACGTTTCTCGTTCGAGCAAATCTTCATAGGAATGAGTGGGGGCAGCATGTTAATTGCACTCTTATATCGGGGTTAAGTTGCTGTATCAACATTTTTATCGATATGGGCTTAGGTCGTCCTGGGTCCACCCATACCTTAAGCATCCTTTTATAATTTATAAATATTTCGGCTGTCATTTTTTGTCTTCGTAGATCTAGTTCAGTTCCCTAGCGAGTAATTCATCCGAATTGTATTTACTAATTAACTTAAGGACAAATAATATTATTCGCCTATTAAAGGTAACTTTTGGCCCAATTCTTAGCGCTGCCTCTGAGCTATTCTACACAAATTTCGGACATCTCCTCTTGTTTAACTACACCCCATTATAAGAAACCTTGTTTGGGTTTCTTTAAGAATACATTTGGATCTTCTAGTTCGGTTCCTGCGAACGTGGGTCATTGGTATCTTCGCTAGGCCGTTTTTCGATCCCGGACTTTGGATATCGTTATGCAACCTCTGTTGATTTAATGTTGGACTGTCTGCGACTTGGTCAATGGTGGTGTACCCCATGGTACACAGGATGTGGACGTGGGCTTCGTTCGATACCGTCTGCGGTATCGTGATAGTATTGGCTTCCGCCAATTCTCTTCGTGAGACTGACGTCTAAATGACCAATCCGAATCCGAGGAGGTGGATCCATGTCTTTAGGTTGTTCACAACATGTTTGGGCCTTTAAGGGTTTCCCAATAATAGTCATAATAGTTTTAGTGGTATTTTAATAATACTATTTATCCTCTTACTGTTTATGGAATCGCTTAATGACTGTTAATGGCTCACAATTTATTCTATACAAGTCAGAGTTACTGCCTGGTAACAATTTGTTTTCTTATTTAAGGAATAATTTTATCAATATCTTTGTTACCAAACTATACATCAGTTAATTGATCTACGATAGAAAGAGCCGTGTTTGCCTGGCTGTATCTACTTGCATTATTCTACAGATACTTACCAGTAACTCGCTGCCAAACAACACATACAATCTGTACTTAATTCTAATTTAAATGCTTTAAATGCGACTTATAACTTGACTGCAAGATCCTGTAGTGCCGAATATTTAAGATAATAATATAGAAGAAAAAAACTAAACATCTCAATTTTATTTGGCTCTCAATCTCGATATTTGCACCTGTTTAAATACATTAAGACACACTTATCAGATGTATATCTGGACATATATACGGAAACTAACCACTTATAAGTTGTACAAGTTCTTTCACCTTCATTGAGGATCTTCAGAATGATGTACGATTTGTTTTATTCATCATTTATACTTAAATTTAAAATATTAATACTTCATCACTTTCAGTGACATTTTGTGACATTAGTTTCGATGGATCTGAAATCACAGAAAACACAAACCTTTTCTATTATTTATATTTGTTATATTTGAACATATTATATATAAAAGTATTAGTCATATAGTTATCCAAAATATGTTAAATTTTAAAATGCATAAAATCTTATTAAAACAGCTACTTTTCTTAGGTATATGTTATAAAATATTGAATTACATATATCGGGTCCGCCAATAAGCGCGCTCGATCTTTAAAATGAAATAAAGCAAGTTGTGTGAGAGGTATAAATGAAATTAATTTTTTGTTTGAAAGAGTATTCGAAGGCATTATGTATGGAAAATAATATCGGTCAAATGTCCACCTCGGCTTCGCTGGGTGGCGCGCATACGAGAAGTCCAATTTTCAATAACTCTGGCGCACAAATCGGGCTGTATTTCATCGATGGCGTGGCGTATGTTGACTTTGAGGGCATCAGTGTTTTGTGGTTGGTTTGCGTAGACCTGTGATTTAAGAAAACCCCACAAGAAATAGTCTAGTGGGGTTAAATCTCACGATCTCGGTGGCCAGTTGATGTCGCCTCCGCGCGAGATAACCATTCCTCCGAAGCGCTCGTGCAGAAGATCCATTGTGGCGCGCGCTGTGTGGCTCGTAGCGCCGTCCTGCTGAAACCACATATCCTCGACATCCATATTGTCGATTTCATGCCAGAAAAAGTTCGTTATCATGGATCTGTATCGTTCGCCGTTTACCGTGATGGACACACCATCGTCGTTCTCGAAGAAATACGGCCCGATGATGCCTCCGGCCCAAAATCCACACCAAGCAGTTACCTTTGCTGGGTGCATTGCGACCTGGTGGACCTCCTGTGGATTGTTCTCGGCCCAATAACGGCAATTCTGCTTGTTGACATTCCCATTTAACCAAAAATGTGCCTCATCGCTGAAGATGATTTTGCGACCAAAATCGGGGTCGACTTCCAACTGCTCTAAATCCCAATCAGCGAAGATACGGCGCTGTCTATGGTCGTTTATTTTGAGCTCTTGTGTCAGCTGGATCTTGTACGGATGCATGCCCAAATCCAGATGCAAGATTCGGCGAAGTGATGTTTCCGAAAGGCGGAGTTCCTGTGCGCGACGTGAAATTGACTGTCGCGGATTTTCACGCACACTATCGCGCACAGCGGCGACATTCTGGGCAGATCGGACGTTTCGACGACCCGTCGGTGTTGGCTGATTGTTCACCGAACCGGTTGCCTCGAATTTGTTAATCAAACGACGGATAGTCGACTCAGCAGGACGATCAATTGCACCGTAAAATTGGCGGAGCGCGCGGAACGTTGCTCGAACCGATGAATGATTTTCGTAATAAGTTTTAACGATTTGCACATGTTGCTCGCGGCTGAATTGGTTCATGGTGATTTGTGAAGATACACTGAATAATAACAACTACGTTTGCCAACTCTACCACAAACAACATGGCCGCCATGAGCTGTCAAGCAAATAGATGAATAATAAGGAAGACATACTTACCAGTTGTACAACTTCTAAGTGGTTCATTTCCATTATATATGTCCAGATATACAAGTTCTTTATATATATATATATATATATATATATATATATATGTATATATATATATATATATATATATATATATATATATATATATATATATATATATATATATATATATATATATATATATATATATATATATATATATATATATATATATATATATATATATATATATATATATATATATATATATATATATATATATATATATATATATATATATATATATATATATATATATATATATATATATATATGACATTTCACTGATTATTTAGATTATTTAATATAATTTTATTGTTGCCATGCCTTGTCATGTTAGCAGTGCTTGATGAACGAAGATATATCTCTTGAATAATTCTAAATGTAAAATTATATCAACAGGGTTTTAAAATTATATCAACTTGACTTCTCTTATGCGCCGTGTATAGAAATATTTGGAAATAAAAATGAACTATTGTAATGAATTACCTAATATATATCAACGATACTGTTGATCCTCTAAGACAAGAAATAGTAGAAAATGTAATATTCACGTGAAACTGTGTTATTCGTACCCTCTTTTTCAGGCAAATCCATCGTGAAAATTACGCACTGACGCTGATGAAGTACAGCGTCAGTATGTCTGCTAATTTTCACATTGATTATTCTCATTTTCATTCAGAAACCAATAGGTAAGGTATATTCACTCATCTGACACTATGTTTACATAATTTATAACCATTCAGTTTGACGGACAAACATCATAATACACTTTCAATTCGAATATTGCTGTATTTACGTGCTTGATGAAAAATCAAAAGAATTTATTTCTGTGTGACTTCTCAATAAAGCCATTAATTCTAAACATCAATTAAATAGAGTGGTATCATTGTAAATAATGATGGATTACCATAAGGGATGCGTAATTAGAAATTATATGTATTTTTTCGAAATATATAGCAGGTTGTGGTAATACTTAACGTGGTGTATTTGAAATCACTAAACTTTACATTGTTTTTATTATTTACGTTCATATTTGACATAATGAAAATGTCAAATCAAGTAAATTAATATTGAAGTTATTTAAAACTCTGGCAACAGCTCGGATTATTGACTATTATTAAAGTGTTGTTATATAAATCCCAATAGGCCTTGTCAATTGCATAACGTCATAGTTTTATAAAAAAAATCCCGATATATGGTTTTAAATTATTTTTGGGAAAATAATAATTTGGATTTAAATTATTTTCAAAAGTGTGAAAATGTAGCGCGCTTATACGCGATGTCCTATTTTCTTCCATAGTGACGTCACAGAGCCTAGGACCTTGAACTTTACGCAACGGTGTATTAGAACTTAATTCCAAAGTTGAAGAACTTAATTCCACAAAATATAACTACAAAACAAAGCGTAAACAACTACAGCTGTGGGCATGGACTATTAAGGCGCTCTAACCAGACCTCCATATACCTGATTCTGATAATGCTGCCAATTTAATCCCAGGCTGTATGATGTCACTCAATATTAAGGTCAAAAGAGTGTTCAAATTCCTATAATAAATATTTATTTTTTTATTAAACACTGTGAGATTTATATTCAATAACAAAATTGACGAGGTGAATAATATCTGTCAGTTAGCTTTCAAATAAACATATTTGTTTTGAGATTTAAGAATCTAGTGAAGAGGCCATTGTAAACATTGTTCTGGTTTATATTTAAATTGACAGTTAATAGAAATTCCGCGCTTTAAAGGTGGGTGTGCTACGACTTTCTAGCAACGAATTTCGTATTTCAAATTTTGTACACCGTACGTGTTAATCCTTTACATGTAAATGTGGCAAAATAAGTCAGGCTTAAACGTAATCCAGGTTTAACACGTACGGTGCACTCGGCCATAAGAGATCTACAAAAAAAATAACAACCCGTCATTGGCGAGCAAATGGAAAAATTCATAGTTTTAGCTATATAACTCAGCATTTAAATATTTTTTCCTCCCGTAGATCAAGGGCTGTGTCCATGTAACTTATTGTACGCAACTGTAAGGATAACTAATAGTAACCACAAAAAAATTCAATAGACAACCCGTCAGTAGCAAAGCGAAAAATTCGTAATTTTAGCTATATTCCTAACTCAAATCCGTTGCATTCCGACTCCACCCTTAAATAAAAAATTCACAGATCTTGCATCTTACGCAAGTATCGTAGGCGTATTGAAAATACCTGACACAGCAGTTACTTTTCGAATCTGGAACTTGACAACAATTTTACAAACCTTAAATGTAATCATTTTTAATGTTAGTAGTGATTTTTACAAAAAATCGTTTTATAATCTTTTGCGGTTTCATGCATTATTGTAGGTAGGTACTCCTTTGACCAATAATAATAATAATAATAATATATTTCATCATTAATAATATGTAATAATAATAATAATAATAATAATAATAATAATAAGGTGGCGGCGACAAATATGCTTACCGTTTCGGTTCTACTCTACTCCTTTGGTGAAATCAAATGGACACAGGAGGAGCTGCAGCAACTCGACGTAGGTACTCGCAAAATGATGCATCTCTGTCAGAGTTTGCATCCGAGATCGTCCGTTCCGCGGTTATATCTCCCACGACAACAGGGAGGCCGTGGACTCTTGGGATTGGAGTGTCTCCACAATAGAGTAACTCTGGACACAGCCTGTAAAATTATCAGGAGTTCGGATCCGCTACCCCTCATGGTCAAAGACCATGAAGGAGCTGGCGTAGGAGCTTCTATATATAGGGCAGCACAAAGAGCAGCTAATAGCCTAGGTCCCGACTTCGACAGCGAGCAGAATAATCTAAACTCTGTCACCGAGTTGAACCCTGCTCGGTTGAAAGCCCACCTTCGGGGTGCTGGAAATACCCTTCGTTTTCAGCAGCACAGGGATAAGCCATTGCACGGAGTCTACTATAGAAATATAGAAGACTTAGGCTTATCCCAAAAGCTGACGTTTAGCTTTTTGAGGTCAGCTGGGCTGTAGTCAGAGACCGAAGGTTTTATATTAGCTTGCCAAGATGGTGTATTAAACACCCTGGTCTACCGAAGCCGCGTGATGGGTATAGAAATGCCTGACGTCAATGCGTCAATCATT
Organism: Tetropium fuscum; assembly: GCA_964058915.1. Taxonomy (NCBI): domain Eukaryota; kingdom Metazoa; phylum Arthropoda; class Insecta; order Coleoptera; family Cerambycidae; genus Tetropium; species Tetropium fuscum. Next base: position 105,040 of record CAXKVY010018534.1, on the reverse strand, counting down.
GCTCTCAGAATTAAGAACCATCCCAGCATGCCGTCAATCGGCAGAAGTCATCGCTGTGAAGATACAAAAAGCCGTCATTGTTGCGTCTACTCAGGACACATGAATTGCGACCTCAATGACCGCTTACCCCGCGGACGTGGGGAGTGGTCGTTGAGTAACAAGGCTGGAGGGACTCTCTCGACTAGTCGGAGGCCAGGGGAGACTTACCAGCACAAAAAAAAAATTTAAAAAAAAAGTGTAAACAGTGGTTTATTTTATACAAATAATGCATGACGTTAACTTGATTCATATTATGTCACTCTGTTAATTGATGGGTTTATGGCTCGAGTTTTTTTATTCCCCTTAATGGTCACACGTGTAGGCCGGTAACGCATAGGGTCTTGATAGCCACCATCAGTGTGTCGAAACGTCGAATGACATTCTGCAGGACTACGACGAGACGACAATCCGAAACCAACGATAGATTAACAAAAACTGTACAAGTTTCGTGCCAGGTTGGTACACACGCTTCAGAACGTATATCGAAAAGTTGAGTTTTGCATGTTGTCTCGTCAAGAACTATGGCCCGGGTGTGAGCGATCATGGGGACGTAATGATGACACATTATACGCACTGAATATATTTAACTATGGTTAATAATAGTGTTCTGCTGACTGATCTGTAGGAGAACCTACGATCGGGGGTTTTCGTGCTGTGTATATTCCCTGGATATGATTCAGGTTAGATACGGCATTCTCCTTTGTTTGAGGTTTTTATTTAAAACCAGTAAAGTATAGTATGGATTGTTTTGTTTTATTTATTTACATATTTTTGCCTTGCCTAATAATAACATATGACAATGTGAACTGCCACGATTTTTTTTGACATAAGTATTTAGTGTATCTACTAATTTATCAAAATATAAACAGCATATAACTACGTCATTATTTACTAATTCGGCTTTAACACTATTGAACATAATAGCATCAATGATACTGTCGTCGATGTCATCTTCATCGTCCACATTTTCCCGAAATTTAAAAACACATTTTAAAAGTGGCTTCCAATGTACTTCTGAAGCACTAAATGTTAGAAATATAGTTGGTTTTCCAAGTTGGCGCATCATAGCAAATAAATATTTTTCTTGGATTGCCATAGATTTACATAGGTTTATTTGTTACAAACACTTGAAAACAACGATCAACCGCGAAACTACTGCTTTATTGTAACCTTAGCTTTGGTTATATCGACTTCTCGGGCTGGTGCCCACCCATCTCATTCATATTGACATTGAACCTCAAGTTTCTTACGTTATTGATATTGTGATAAATGTTATTATTTATTGGAGACGCTATAAACGAACGATGATCTCAGAGTACTTAGATTTTTATTCGGCTGGCTGTTCAACCACGACTTCGTCTCATCTCCTACAACTACCTACACTAATATTTCAGCTCTAAGTGACCATCTAGTTATAATAAACAACGTGGCCCTCAACCTAATGCATGGCGCTTTCAAATCTGTTGCCAGTGTACTTCTCTCGTAAAGATGCGCCTAGGAGTATTTTCAATACCATAAAATCCATGCAACTTCTGAGGTAAATAACTACTGACTCTCGTAGTTATTTACCTCAGAAGTTGCATGGATTTTATGGTATTTGTCTTGCAAATTGAAAAAATAATAATTATAACTATATACCTAGCTCCAAGCATTCAATTCTGACGCCTTTCTGAAGGGGTGTTGTCCATGCGACTTCTCACGTACTGTGTGTAACATCGAAATATGAGACATAAAAAATTTTCAAAGGATACCCACAATTGCCGCAATTGGAGATCGGGGCAGTATAAGTTTTCTTACAGCAAGCTAAAATCGTCACTATAAAGACGCTTTCATTCAACAACTTATGATGTTTTGATAGAATACTAATAACTAATCAATTTTAACACAAAACCCTTCAAAATAAGACACTAAATTAAAGAATAACTGTATAACTTCTATTTCAAGAATTATTGTTGCCCCACTTTACCACAAAACGTTCGATGGTATTAGGCAATTTAGGTATCCAAATGAATGCCAATGATGCCGATATGACACGGCCGAGGAACGAGTAAAATGGATCCGCAATATTTGAATTGGAGACATTCTTAATTTGCATCACATTCACCATCCAATTATTTTATGATATGACGAAAGGTATATAATGTGATCAATATTTTGGTATACTACATGATAATGTCATAATGTGATGAGCGATGTATATAAAATCATTTGTTTTCATCCATTCAAATCATTCCGTCAGTGTCGTGCAAATCGAAAAAATCATAAATGTAATTATGATTAGCTATAGCTATAATAAATCCTCAGGTAATATATCTATCTAATCTTGTAGCCTGTTTATTTACTTAAAATAGTTTGTATTTAAGTATAGATAAGTACATTGTAATTTTACTTTCGTTATTCTTACGCTTACCTCGTATTGCTATTTACTATTAGTTATGCATAGTTAAGTACACTTTGCATTTAAGTAATATGGGCTAGGTATTAAATGATTTTTTTTGCTGCTATTATTTATCCTTGTAGTTACTTACATAATAAGTTGCATATACGTAGGTAGTAATTGATCTAAGTGTAGAATCCGGATTTGAATGCTATGCTGAAATTAATTTTTTATCCGTTTGCACGCCACTGATGTGGCGTGCAATTATATTATACACTGACTGAGTGCGTTATTATTCTTCTAACACCCATGAGGCTTCCAATGTTAATGTTCATTTGTTATTTAATCCCAGTAATTTTTTACATAAGTATATTTATAGCTGTTATGGCATTTGCTTGACATTTAATTTGTATCGTCGTTAATAACCGATACATTATCATTATAATGATATATTCCTATCCTAGATTTATATATTGCCTATCATAGAATTCACATCCTAGGTCGTTTTTTTCTCAATTGTAAATTGATATGAATACTTAATGTGGGATACTTAATAATACTTGAACTTAATGTATCTCTTAATGTGGGTATCTTTAAAGGCTAATTATTACAAAATAATCGACCACAAGGAATTAAATATATCCGAAATCTTGAATAATGATTTTGAACAGAAATTCCTGAAATACGACTTATTTTGGGAAAAAAGCGAGGTATTGATTTTTAGTCGATTCGAACTATCTTGAGCTGTCATCTTGAATATTAATTTTGTTAAAAATTCTGTTATCCCAAAACCCCGAAATACGCAGATTTTAAGGCTCTGCGGACGACAATGGCAATATTCATTCGCCGTTCTGAAAATTCTTCTGTGGTTTGTAGCAATTTTACAGGCGAAAGCCGCATCTGAAGCTAAATATGTTGTAAAAAATAAGAATTTAAGCGGATACTATTTTTTAGTATCCGCTTAATTTCTTATTTTTTACAACATTTTTAGCATCCGATGAGGCTTTCGACTGTTTTTTTTTTATTTTAGTAAACTTAAAATTTATAATTCAATTTGCAAAATGAAAAAGTAATGTATATTTTATAAATAATTTTTATGATTATTGACGAATTAATTATATTGACGAAATGTATAGACATTTTAATTTGAATGTAAAATGTGCCAAATTATTCCATGTGACATGCTTTCATATACTTTTGAAAATGCTGATGATAATGGTATATAACTATTATTTGTAATGAAAACAAATTATTTTTATCTGATTTGGAAAATGCTTTCCAAAATTTACTGTCCGGTTCTAATAATGATGATTTAGTTCATTATTAGAACTTGTATCACTCCCTCTAAACTGTATCACTCCCTCTTTAAATGCTTCAGAACTCTATTGTATAATTACATATACAATATTTTCTAGCATATAGCTAGGAAAAGTAGTTGTTTTAATAGATTCTAAAAGATTTATGCATTTTAAAGTTTAACATCTGGATAACTGTATGTCTAATGCTTTTATATATAATATGTTCAAATAGAACAAATATAAATAGTAGAATAGGTTTGTGTTTTCTAAGAATGTCAGTTCCGTCAAAAACTAATGTCATAAAATGTCCCTGCAAGTGTTGGAGTGTTAATATTTTAAATTCAAGTGAAATGGCCAATAAAACAAATCGTCACTCTAAAGATCCTCAATAAAGGTGAAAGAACTTGTACAACTTCAGTACTTGTATTTTGAGGGCCATTTTCCGTATCTTCCGTGCGGGTCCTTTAATAATATATATGGAGTGCTATATTTAAAATAATAGCCTTTTATCAACTTCCGGTTACACCGGAAGTGACAGGTAGTTGAAAATATTTTAAAACTGTAGAATTATGGAATCTATCTACGGTACCAAATTTTCAAAAAGAAATATTTAATATATATATAATATATAATAATAATATTTAAAAATTGCAGAATAGTATGATTTATTGATTATTATTATTATTATTATTATTATTACGCGAGATCTAGAAAGACGGGAAGATATTACTAAATTTGCGTTTAAAGTTTGATGAAGAACATAATGGTATACAAATATTTTTACTTTTAGTTTTTCCTTATCAAATACAATGTAAGAGTAGAGAGATATTTAAAAGATGATACTGGTATGTTCTATGCAAACAGTTTCAACTCTCTTATTTTATTTTATGTGTTCTAAACAAAAAAATCTATATAAGTAAATAGACTAAGATTACAGTAGAGGTACGCCGATAAACTGACTAAAATTTTACCGGATTTTATAGGCAAATTGGACTGAAAGCAAATTCACTAAAGAATTATAAATTATTCAACAGACCTGAAACTTATGTATAACATACAATCAAATTTACTGGATTTGCACAGAATCACTAATGTGAATAAATCTATACAGCTTTAAGCTTTAAGAAAAACCGCGTTTTTGGTAATTTGTCCATTAGTTTTCAGAATAAACAATTGCGATTATTCGATCTGTAGTTGTTGTTGTTATTTGCCTAATTTTTATTATATTTTTGCCTGTAATGTTATATTGGATATATTCCTTTAGAAATACTTGTCTATTGTATATAAATCTGAATAAATTAAACCAAAGCGTGAGACCATATAGCAGAATTAAATTCCATATACATGATCTCCAAATGAAAGGTGGGGGATTTACGAAATTAGTTGTAATTATTTTAAACAAAAATATGTTAGGCAGAAAAGACGATCAAGTTAAATTCAGTTTAAAGAGCATATGGCTCATCTAATATATATATATATATATATATATATATATATATATATATATATATATATATATATATATATATATATATATATATATATATATATATATATATATATACGCATATATATATATATATATATATATATATATATATATATATATATATATATATATATATATATATATATATATATATATATATATATATATATATATATATATATATATGAAGGTATTTATATTGTCATTACTTATTGTATGAAGCATGAATTTATAAATAACTCTTTTACTGCAGGAACTTTAGACGAAAAATGGGATCTTCGGAGAAATTTATACTGACCTATAAATTGGTGTACACGTATCTTTCAGCTCTCCAAACAATATGTCAAAAGTCCCAAAGACTCCGGTTTATGCATGACTTTTCACAACGGAAAAATGGCCCAAAACGTAAAAGTCGGCTTTTTGCCATTATCCACCGATCCTACGGTTATAAAGTTACGTACACTTTATAACTACACTACTTTATAAGTATACGTTTTTACACTTTAAAGAAGAAAGAATGAAAGATATTTACAAAAAAGGTGATATAAAGTTTTACGATTCAACTAGTAATTTCCACGGAAAAAAACGTGAAACATCAGATGTTTTGAAGGTTGGAGGAAAGTCCAGCGATAGCTTGGAGTTTCAATAAACACGAAGACATCAATACGAGGACGGGGGTCGAATGTTATTTAGCTTTACTAGAGAGAATGTTTGACATTCGTGAGCAGTCATCAATGCTAGCTTGATTATTATTTTTAAGATTACTATTTTTTCTGTTATTTGCTTTAAACTTAACGACTCTAATGGATACAATTTGGAAATAAATTTTAATACCAAGTCCGTATCCCAGGTTTCGTTATATTAAAGGCCTGAGTTTAAATACACCTTTGAAAAAATCTATTAAAGAGTTTATCATCAGAATACTCGTGGCCAGATATTAAGGGAATTGCAACCCTAATACAGTTTCCTGTTCCATAGTATGCGGCACTATTGATTGTCAGGGGCAAATGATCCAAAAATGAATTTGCTGTTGGATTATAAAAATCATCAGCACAAAAACTCCACCAACCTTTAAGGGTAGAATTATACTGTCTCATAGAATCAAGAAGATAGGAAAATATTTATTGCAGATTGTGGTATTTTCTTATTGATGATAGTTTTCCTGAAACTCTCCCTGCTCCCATATGAGTCCCTGAAAGTGGATGTTGACGGGACCTACAAGGGGACAATAGTAAATCAGACTTCGGAACGAACATGATTGGTTTATCTACTAGCAAGGAAGTAAAATATAGCAGAAACCATATGGGACTATTACAATACATTCCGCCTTGTGTATTATTATTTTCCTCAGAATTTTTAACGCTAATGCAAACGGGGTCGGGGTGCCAAGAGTAAAATATTTCACATTTTTTATTAAGTCTGGAGGCAAAAAGTCAACTTCTGGTTGTCCAAATTTTTGTATAATAATTTTATAAGCATCATCTGCTATCAGTGTCTGTGTTTTGACACGTGACACAATAATCTGCAGAAATATTCTCTTTTCAAGGGATGTACGAAGCAAATAGCCAATGTGTGTTTCTTCGGCCCATTGTCAAGTTTGTCTGGCCCATTGCCAAATTTGTCTGGCCAATTTACTAAGAATTGGAAACTGCCTTCCCCTCATTCGGTTTATATAGACAATTGCGGTAGTATTGTCTATTTTTAATAAAATTTTGCAATTATTCAGTTTTGAAGAAGAGTAATTTAAACCCATTAAAACTGCGAGTAATTGAAAAGAATTTATATGTAATAACCTATCTTCCACACTCTAAAAACCATGTGTTTTACTATTATTGCAAAAAGCCCACCAGCCAGATAGGGATGCGTTGGTAAAAATTAAAATTTTAAACTTCTGTTTATGTTCTGATCGGGTTGAAATTAGTAACTAATCTATTTTCCCACCGAAGTAAATCACAACTTCATAATTTCCTTCATTTATGATTAGAGCAATGCCGTTTTCTCATTCCAAATGTTTACAATACATCCAACCATACACTATGGCTGGACAGCTAGCTACCAACGAGCCTATTAAATGACCGAATCTCTTATTTTACAACTTATTTTTTAATCTTCTGACTAATATTATTAAACTAAACCTTTTTTCTTGCGGTAGCTCAAGAGAGAATTGTAGTGAGTCGATTAAAAAACCCAAGAATTTACATCTTGTACTATCTGTAATTTGACTTTTGAAGTTTATAATAAATCCTAATGAGTGCAGAAAGCTATTACTTGACTTAATATTATATCCACATTTATCGTAATTACTTCCAAAACACAGAATATCATCTAGGCATATAGTTGATGAAAAAAACCTTTAGATCCTAACTTATAAACTACCGGTTTAACATTTTTTTGTGTAATATATATGGGCTTGTATGTAAACCAAAAGGGGGGCATGTAAATTGAAGTCTACCTGGAAATATAAACATTAAATATTGTTTACTATTTTCCCCCATTTGTACTAAAAAATATGCATCTTTGAGGTCCATTAAACCCATATATGCACTGGGAGTCAATAAGTTCAATGCTGTTCTCATATCTTCCATCCTAAAATGTGATGTATCAATAAACTATTCAAATTTTTAAGCTTAATAATAAAACCTTTAGTACCATCTGGTTTAGTCACCAAAAAGTATGATTAAATTCATATTGTTCATCAATCGGTTGACAAGGTTCTATAGCTCCTACATTTAACAACTTGACAATATCTAGTTTCATTTCTAAAAATTCAGTACGCGACCTATTTGTCTCGGAAGGAACCACAACCTGTTTAACCTGTTTTTTAAATATGTTTAACTTTATTTCATAACCATTTACATAACTTAATAAAATGGGACTAGCAGTAAGTGTTTTCCAAGCTAATAAGTATCTACTTAATCTACCAGCTATTTTTACACTGTTTACCTCTACCACTCTGTCCTTTAGCGGTGGAATTGTTGAGAGTTTCTCCGGTACGGATTGCTGGATGTCGGAAGATACGCTGTATGTACATGGCTGTGTAGAACACAGAAGTCCCTGCCTCTGCCTTGCTACAGTTCTGCCTTGCTACAATTCTCTACACCTGCAGCGAATTCCCCTCTTTTCTTTATAAGGCTTCATCCTGTCTTGCTTTTTATAAGGCTTTTGCGTCCTTGATACGTTCTTCTAAGTTACCATATAAAAAACTACCAATTGGATTTTTATCGAGCACTGGTTTTATTTGTTTGTTTTATTGTTTTCTGAATGTGACAATTTTTCTAGTAGACCTAATTTGTCTAACAGTGTCAAGAGCATTACTTAATGCACATATTGCTGCTCCCAAAATATTTACGAAATTTCCTAACGTGGTTATCTGGTATTTGTAATACTTCTGCCTGAATCTCAGAATGTTTAAAAGTAATTCTTCAAAATGATCAAGGAATTCATAACTCCTGACATTGGATTCCGATTCCAAGGTACCCATTGATTTTTCGTAGTTTTCAGTCCCTTCTTGAGTAAGGGCTTCTGAAATGGGGTTAACGTGATTAGCAAAGTATCATATATTATAAGTATTCATATATTATAAGAGTTTGTCTCACCCTGTATGAGCTCATTTCAAAATCAGCGGTTTTACTTTCCCTCCAGTGTAAGCTATACCGTTTGTAATTTATTTTACTGTACTTCTCCTAATGTTCTTTCTATTGATAAATGACAATAAATAGATAATAAATAGTATCGTTATCTTGTGGATGGATGGCATTGTAGTTTTAAGTGTATATTTCTTTTATTAATAAATAAAAAAAATACTTATTACATAATTGGTGAGTCTGCCTAAAAATATACCATAAATATTCTAAATTATTACTATATGAAATAAGAACCAAAATATCTCTGCGAACATGTTCTAATACTCATTTCTACTTTATAATAAACTTACCACTAATATTTTCGAAATTTTCGTGACACGGCGAACTAGAGCTCGAACTTATTATTGCTCTCGACCGTTTTCGGCCACTATGTTTCCTTTTGTTGCTTATAATCTTCGCTTCTAAATTATTTAACCTACCTAAAATGGAAGTGGGATTCACTTCTCAGTTTATTCTGCACTTTACCCATGTCTAATATCTATATGGCACCTTTACTTCATTTTACACTTTTAAAACGCCCACTGTATACAATTTAATTAGTAGTGTAATCTCAAGAACGAGATGGGAAATACAATTCTATATTACACAATGTGATATATTAAATACCTATATTCATAACAGATACTAAAAAAGATTTGAAGGTATTAAATAGAACCTGGCAATTAAAAAATTATATATCATATAATAATAAAATTATAGATGCGATAATGCGTTCTAAAAGCCAACTAATGCAATTTTATCGTATTAATTCACTCTTTCAGAAAGGCTCAGATAAAATCAATATTTCTCCGTTTAAGTTTTTAGAGGTGAATGTCCTGCGTTATATCGCCTAAGATTTAGATGAGAATTTTCGGAAACTGTAAATCTCCAAGATTAATCTGAGGAAATCCTCTGCTTTCCTACAAATTAGGGACATTTGTCGCATTGCAAGTCTAGGAGACAAAGTAAAAGCTCAAATAAAGTCTTACGAGATTCTAAAAACAATACCGATGACGTACCTACAGCCTGGTTATCGGGAAGCCCTTGCTAACTGGATTTTATTTTATGGTCAAATTCTCACTACTAGGTTCACTAAAATCATAATATAAATCGCATACTACCAATACAAACTAAAACCAGATAACTACAAATATTCAACTTTCTTCGAGAATATATATAAAATATAGACTCGCTGGGCTTCATGTGAAGTAGCACTATTTACTAACCATTAAAATAGCTTTAACAGAGAAGAGCCCAAATATAATCTTGAAATTCGATGTAATCATTTCTTGAGAATATGAATTAACAGGAAATTGTTACCGATGCGTATTACTTTCGCTACATTTGATATGTAGATGTAGATCTGAATTACAGACAACTAGAACGCTGACATAATTTTGGAAACTACGACGTTATAAGTAATAAGTTACTCAGATTCATTTGGGAATCTGAAATGAATTATTAAGAAATGCCAAAAGCTGTTGGTAATACTAATATTGCCTCATAAAAATTATCGCTCTTAAGTTTTAGCACGGGATTAGGAGGCTATCCAATACCTACTAAAAAGACGGTAAATCCTGTTTTTCTATTATTTAGAAAAATACAATTGGGAAATAAAAAGGAAATATACCAGGAAAAATATATTTCAATAAATGATACTTATTTATTCGTTTCAAGAAATATGAAATACTTAATATATGTAACAAATGGAATATATAAGATTGCGGTGCTGCTGTTTTTGTGAAAAGTTTAATTTTGGACAAATTTTTGCAATAATTCAGCTGCACAATATTTACAAAATAAAAAAAACAAATAAAAATTCTCAACGTAGCAAATCATTAATTGGCGATTCATAGTTTTTTCAAATAATTTTCAATACCATCTTGTTGCATGAAATCATATAGAATCAGCAATAATTAAAATTTACAGATCTTGCAGCTTTCGCAAGTATCTTAAGCGTATTGAAAATACCGATGCGACTATAATGCTCTTGTAGTTCATTTTTAATTATTTGTGGCTAGGATTATAGGTATTTTCAGCATTTGCATTAGATACCATTAGCGATTAGTGATAAAATAAAAAACAAACTTTTTTCAGATGTAATAATACCACATCAATATAATAATTTTGAGACATGATAATATGAATTTTAAACTGACATGCTGTTGTGCCGCTATCGCGCGTAGGTAACTTACGTTTCGCAAATCAGAAACTCAGTTTTTAAAAATAATCTTTATTTCTAAAAACACAAATTTTGACTTGCAGGCCGAAAGAACCGAACTTGTTGAAAGCGAGAATAATAATGAATAATGAATGCGGACAATGGGCAAGACTCAATTCTTATCGGCTGTAACATAATATAAGTTAAAGAGATTACAGTAGTAATAAATGCTGTTCAGGCACACGGAGTGCCTAGAAGTGGATACGTAACTCCTCCATCCTTTGATGGAAACTTCTCCTGAAGTTTTGTTTCCTCAGATGATGTCATCATTTTGTCCTGATGGCTTCTTTCTTGAGGTCATCAATTTCAAATATTTCAAATATAATTTCTTATATGCTATATATAATAATCCAATACAAATGATAATATACAATGTTATTGTCCAAATACTAATACTAGACATGTTTAAAGGTTTACTTAATTCGTCTATCTTAATGCTTTGTGACTCAAGCAATTTTTGGGTTTCCAATAAATTCAAAGTGTTGACAGTTCTTAAATCAATATTATCTAGATTTAATTTGGTATTATTTTTAGTTAATTTAAATTCATTTAACCTTGGTAGGGATATATCGATAGTATCCAATTTAGAAGGTTTATGTGATTTTATAATATTATTATCAGTTTCAAGGGAACATGTGGTATCTAAAGTCACTAGGTAGTTACCATGTAATTTAACATTTTTTACAATTTTATTACAGTATTGATGCGCCACTGTTAAATGTGGAATAATAAGAATCCATTTCTCATCTAATATTTTCTGAACTTGAGTAGTAGCGATTTTTATTGGTATTGGGAAGCAATTATCGATATTATTAGAATATCTTAATAAATTGATTTCACAAGGTGGATACTCATTATTTTGTACGATATTTTCATCTCTACATAAGAATTCATTAAAGTTTACTTCTTGACACTTAGTATCTGAGATTACATAGTTATTTTCATTTAAAGCTACATATTTACTATCTGGTATAATTATGTGATAAGAGTTATTAAAAATAACTGGCATTGGGTACAATCTATAATATTGAAATATATTAGGGTTTACAAGGGGTATTTCTAATATGAAGACAATCTCAAAACCTTTGGAATAACTTTTGATATTAATTACGTTTTCAAACATTAATAAGTTTTCTAATTTTGGCTCGAAGGGTAACACTTGATCGTTCAGATGTTGAGAAATCTCTTTTATTTCATTAAGTAAGTTACTTGGAATAACTATAGAATTATGTAGTGTATTTATTTTTGCAAATGATATGGCTACCTCAATTTTATTAAACGTATCATAAATTGTTTGGAAGATGAAGGTTATTTGATTTAATATTGTTTGCGTTAAAAGATACTTGAAGCTTTCAGTTTCTTGCTTAGATATTACCACAATAGTATTATCTATTTGGCTTATTTTAGATTGTAAAAGTATTTGATTATGAGATAAGTTTGTTGCTATTTCATTGAAATTTGTTATTGATGCATTCAATAAAGTAATTTGTTCTTTAATAATAGATTTTTGCTTTTGTTGATTATCTTGAAGCTGACTAATTTGTTGGTCATATTTTTCTGCATCTGCGGAGTCTAAGTTACCTGTTAAGCACTTGATTATTGAACCTGCTAAGTTTATTAGCCCTCTCTTGGAACGATAACTTGGATTTAATTGACTTATTTGTTCCGAGATTTTATTTGCTAAATTTTCTATGATATTAAAATAATTATAGTATTCTTTATAGTGGACCTCAGTTAACTTCAATTTATTTTTAATTTCATAAAACTTATTCTGTGTTTCTAAAAATTCTATACGTATAGGATCAACGTTGAATATTTGTATGAATGTCCATTGATCGTTGACAATCTGAGTACTACCTAAACGTATGGGAAGTAAGCCTGGGTTGTCTTCTATTTTTACAAATTTTGGAGGGTCTGGCTTTGCTAATTGGATGAACCAGAGTCTGAAACAATAGGTTTCTTAAGTAATATTTTTTTTTATTATATAAATTTAGTATGAATCAGTTTCCTGTGTTTTATCATTTCGATTGATTTTTTTTTGTTTCTATAATTATATAGGCACTCTTTACATAGAATTTAGTTTATTTTAAATCGTTATTAGTTACTCTGCTTATAGTATTTTTCAATAATTTTTATTTATTAATATATGCAAGAATCGGTATAGCAGTAACTAGGTTTAAAAGATCTGTTGAACTTGTATGTCCAAATGTAGATTCTGAAGTTGTATCGCTCGTCGCTGAATGTATAGAGCTGTTAAAGGAAGTAATAGCATTTATATATGGCATTAATTTTGTTGCATGCGTATTTAGTTAATTTAATTACATACGTAAAAGAAAGAGAACATTCTTTTAAAATTCTTAAATGTTCAATAATAAGGGTGTAATGTAAAAGGGTGTGTTTTGATTGGGAAACTCAACCGTGGTGATTAATGTTTTAAGATGTACATTAATTTATTTATTATTATTATTATTTTTTAATTATTATTAGGTAAATTAATATCCATATTTATTTTCTGTGGAAATACAGATAATTGTTAGCGTTGGTGTTGGACATTATCTTTTTTTTTCAAATTCAAATATTTGTACCTCGTCGTTTATGTTGTAATGTTAATGATATAATCTGAATAATATTTCTTTCTTATCAATAGTTTTAAAGTGCATGTGTGATCAATTAAAATTTGGTAAACCTTGTTAATGATTTCATTCAAAATATAATAATTTTATTATTTCAATCATTGCGATATTTAATTGGTTTTCTGAATTTCTATTGGCGTTAAATTACTGGGAGTGAGAACAATATTTAATGAAAAGTCGTTATTTAAATGGTCTTCAATTTTTTTTCATGTCGAGTATTAACAATATTTTTTGTTAAATTCGCCTGGACTATGTGTCATATATTCGTTTTCGTATATGTGCAATTTTAGTCTGGCAAGTGCGTCTTTATCGGTATTATTCTTTCTTTTTGCATAAATTTCCTTTTCGTGAACCTTGGGATATATGTATGATTTAATGAACACAGGCAAAATATCAGTGGTTTTAATTTCACAGTGGTATTTTATCTGGTTAGCGGACGTTAAATGTACTTTATTCAAATAGAGTGGGTCTCGAAATTCATAACATAATTTTCTAATCGGATCATTTTTACTGCTTGCGTATCTGTGGTACTATTTAATTTAGATATTAGTAAACTACGAGTATCTTGTAATCTAGTGCCATAGTCTAATAGGCTTTCATTTTTTAATAATTTTAATGACATCATATCTTGTATTAAACAATCTATGCTACGTTGGTCTGCAAAAGTAGATACTAAAGTATTTTTTACAAGTTGCCATGTATTTAATTCTTCTCGGGGACAAATGAGATCGGCTGCTCTGCCTTTTAGCTTTGAAAATATAGTGTCTAAAATACATATATTTATTGGGGCATTTGCGTTAGTTGTATTGTAAAATGCTTTACGTAAGTTTTCTACAGATGTAATAAAACGTTGTAACAATTTTGGATTTCCGTCAAAATTTGGAATGTTGTCTGCTTGATAGCGTAATAAAGCGTAATTAGTTTCTGTCATTGTATTTGTTGAATTTGAGCTTTCTGATAGATTTAAGTTTGATATGGAATCAATTAAGCTGTCCAGTTTTATTAAAAATTAAAATACTAAATCTGAATATTTAAAATTAATGGTTTGGAGATTGTTTACAATAGTTTCAAACTTACAGTAAAATGATTTTCATGCTAATCCAAATATTGGTGGTGTGTTGGTTGGGATGTTGCTCTTGAAGTTTCGTAGTAGGTGATGCGATGGTTTTCGATGTTTCGATGCACAAAACTTCACTATCACTTTATCACTTAAATTAACACGACGATGTTATTCGGTGATTTAAAATGTTTGTTATGTTCAATTATTAGCAATAAATGATTTATTTGCTAAACTGATGTTTGGTGTTTGTTTCCTTAATTCTACGTTTGTCTTTGCTTCTTCTGCAAAATTCCTTGGTTTCTTCTTAAGACTAATGCGAATATCTGGTAATGTTAGAACCTGATATTCTGCTCCTTAAACTACTTCGAATATCTAGTAATGCTAGAACTGTGATATTCGGGTCCTTAAAACTATTTTCTGGAAAACAACACTGGTAATGCTAGAACCTGTTGTTTTGTGTCTCCGATAGACTGGGTGTGATTATTATTCCCTCTTCAACTTGCTCTTCTCACACAGGCTACTCAGTTCACCTGATTTTGGAAGATTTGGGATGCTGGATCGATTTCGTGAACAAAGCGTTGAAACACACGCGAACTTTCTTCAAATTCACTTTCACAAATCCGTACGACTGCGCGACTTACGTTTCGCAAATCAGAAACTCAGTTTTTAAAAACAATCTTTATTTCTAAAAACACAAATTTTGACTTGCAGGCCGAAAGAACCGAACTTGTTGAAAGCGAGAATAATAATGAATAATTAATGCGGACAATGGGCAAGACTCAATTCTTATCGGCTGTAACATAATATAAGTTAAAGAGATTACAGTAGTAATAAATGCTGTTCAGGCACTCCGTGCCTAGAAGTGGATACGTAACTGGTAATTGATTTTTATAATCGGAACATCAAATAGAGCATGAAATAGATTAAACATAAATAATATTTTCATTTTTCTTCTTTGATATTGCATTTTTGTATATGCAGACTATTTATGCATATGTTTAGAGGAAATATCAGTATTCGTTGCAAGTAGTTTGAAAGTAAATAGTGGAGAATGATACAAAAACTGATTTGTGGGTCTTGAACAAAAACAGTTACGTATCTACTTCTTATTTCTCGGACACCCTGTATATATATTATATATATATATATATATATATATATATATATATATATATATATATATATATATATATATATATATATATATATATATATATATATATATATATATATATATATAATCATGGGCATATTTATCGGTTTCGTATTTAGCCAACTTCGGTTTCTGTCACATGTTGAACTAGTTGCAACATTGCACACAAAGGGTAAGTATATGGAAATCGAATATTCTTTTATTACAAATGTAAGAAATACCAATATCAAATCAACAAATGTAATAATTTTTTTTCTTATTATTTAGTACTTCACGAACTAATTTGTATGAAATATCATCCATTCTAACAATCAGACTTCCTTTCACTCCCACCTCATTCCGTTCCTTTCACTCCCACTTCATTCCAGACTATTTTGAAACAAAAATTTAAACATAAACCCTCTGAAATCTAATGGTATCATAGACAGAAGAAATGTAGACAGAACTATGAAAAAGTATTTTTTTTTAAAGCAGCACTTATGGTTTGCGAGACATGGTTTGCGAGAAATCGAATTATCAATGCATTGCGTTTTTGTAGATAAAGAAGTGCGAACGAAGAACAAAATAATGCATTTAAAACACTATACCTGAATTTTAAATTACCATCTCAGATGTATCACATAAATATAGTATCTCTACTAAAGGGTCCGCCAATAGGGACGCTCGATCTTTGACAGCTCATGGCGGCCATGTTGTTTGTGGTAGAGTTGGCAAACGTAGTTGTTATTATTCAGTGTATCTTCACAAATCACCGTGAACCAATTCAGCCGCGAGCAACATGTGCAAATCGTTAAAACTTATTACGAAAATCATTCATCGGTTCGAGCAACGTTCCGCGCGCTCCGCCAATTTTACGGTGCAATTGATCGTCCTGCTGAGTCGACTATCCGTCGTTTGATTAACAAATTCGAGGCAACCGGTTCGGTGAACAATCAGCCAACACCGACGCGTCGTCGAAACGTCCGATCTGCCCAGAATGTCGCCGCTGTGCGCGATAGTGTGCGTGAAAATCCGCGACAGTCAATTTCACGTCGCGCACAGGAACTCCGCCTTTCGGAAACATCACTTCGCCGAATCTTGCATCTGGATTTGGGCATGCATCCGTACAAGATCCAGCTGACACAAGAGCTCAAAATAAACGACCATAGACAGCGCCGTATCTTCGCTGATTGGGCTTTAGAGCAGTTGGAAGTCGACCCCGATTTTGGTCGCAAAATCATCTTCAGCGATGAGGCACATTTTTGGTTAAATGGGAATGTCAACAAGCAGAATTGCCATTATTGGGCCGAGAACAATCCACAGGAGGTCCACCAGGTCGCAATGCACCCAGCAAAGGTAACTGTTTGGTGTGGATTTTGGGCCGGAGGCATCATCGGGCCGTATTTCTTCGAGAACGACGATGGTGTGTCCATCACGGTAAACGGCGAACGATACAGATCCATGATAACGAACTTTTTCTGGCATGAAATCGACAATATGGATGTCGAGGATATGTGGTTTCAGCAGGACGGCGCTACGAGCCACACAGCGCGCGCCACAATGGATCTTCTGCACGAGCGCTTCGGAGGAATGGTTATCTCGCGCGGAGGCGACATCAACTGGCCACCGAGATCGTGCGATTTAACCCCACTAGACTATTTCTTGTGGGGTTTTCTTAAATCACAGGTCTACGCAAACCAACCACAAAACACTGATGCCCTCAAAGTCAACATACGCCACGCCATCGATGAAATACAGCCCGATTTGTGCGCCAGAGTCATTGAAAATTGGACTTCTCGTATGCGCGCCACCCAGCGAAGCCGAGGTGGACATTTGACCGATATTATTTTCCATACATAATGCCTTCGAATACTCTTTCAAACAAAAAATAAATTTCATTTATACCTCTCACACAACTTGCTTTATTTCATTTTAAAGATCGAGCGCGCTTATTGGCGGACCCGATATTATCTACAGACCATTCTTTAAATTTATTATATCCACTCTTTTGCATAAAGTCACCCATTGTTTTTACCACTCTTCAATCTTGGGGAAGCGAGAGTATTTGAGGTTACTTCCTTTAGTATTTCGACTATAATTACAACACCTCGCCACAGTACAGGTTGGCATTGTTCAACAAATTGTAGCACATATAATAATAATACTCACACGTATCCACCTCTGTGTATATCTACACAAAACACAAAATCATGTCAATTGTCAATTTCAGTTTGAAAACAACAGTAGGTAGGTATTTACATTCAATTGTGTAAAAATCGCGCCTAAAATCATGTTGGCGAAAAATACGTCATGTGAGATGCATGCGCACTACTGACTAATTTTGGTTTGGCAACCTGACATACACCATTGTCTTTGTATCATGAATGAGGCTAAGCCCGCGGACAGCGACGGGTCTGGATAAGGCGGATATCGTGTAGTACAAGGGAGTGGACTACATTGTAACATAAGTGACATATTTGGACTGGATGCCGAAATATAATGATATAACTCATTATATTTCGGCATCCAGATAACTCGGGTCTGGAAATAATTGCTATGATATTCTAGATAAATTTGTACACAAAATGTTGAATTGTGCTATATGCCAAAGGAAAGAATATTAATTTTGATAAAACGCTACTGATTTACTGCATTAATTTAATATTTTACAGCGCAGGAATAACTTGCGCCAAGTACAACTATTTAGTGTGTATTGTTTTAGTTAAACGATATTTTGAAATTTTAATTAAAACAGCAAAACTTTTCCATAGAGTTTCAGCGTAACAGCGACACATTGTTAACAGCATTTTCCAACGCAACAATATGAATAACAAGTTAAAATATATGGTGTAGTTTGCTATTGTCTTCTAACTTTGCAAATATTTTTGCATCCAATTCATTTTTAATGAAATATTCTGGAACTTCTGCTATAAAGCTACATTATCGGATGATTTTCATGTTTATTCCCTTCTATATCTCCTTCTATGACGTCATCGACGATTTTTTTTTAAATGGCAGGGCCCAATTTCTTGGATAGATTATCAAATTCTTATTTCAGTAATTCTAATCAATATTACATTTCTACTGCTAGTTCCTGGGATATCGATTTCTAAAAGTTTGGAATAATAGAAATATACTCCGTCAAGTTTTCCGAAATTAACTCGCCATAGTTTGTTAAATGGCACTCCATTTTGCAGATTTTTTGACTAAGTTTGTCAGTTGTGTCAAGTGTTATCTGACGTTGCTTCCCAACTTGAAATATACAAATTATAGGTCTCCAAAATAGTAGGTACAAAATAGTAGGAGAGATGTTTAGCTTTCTGACTAGCTAAGAGATAAATGAGTTCTTCTCGCTTAAATAAACAACGTTTTTTTCTTATTTATGGAGTATATATTTTTGAAGTAATGTAATTTGTAGAACCTAAATATATGGTTCGCCTAACCTGCTTTATATTTTTTTTGAGTTTGCTTTCTCTTATACCTACTACGCATTTTAAGATGTTTTTGAAATAAAGAAGAAATTAAGTTTTAAACACTTTCTTAATCCCGCATAAATAACAATTATTAAATACTGCACAAAAATTATGGCCCTTGCGCCAAATATTACGAAAAAACGCCATTTGATAATACAAGCAAGCCACTTGGCACATGTGTTAAGGACGATATTTGAATCGATTTGTATCTGTAATTTATATCTACACAATATAGACGTGATTATACTCTTCTCCACATAGTTCGGGTATGGTGAATTCAAAAAAAAATTCAAGGTCATATGACTATGTTTGACCTTGACATAATTAATTTAAAGGTAAAAAATGTCAAATTGAATCATTTTTTCTCAAAAACATTCTTAAATGGCAGTGTAAGGTTATAAGCTTAAATATGCCTAAAAAGAGATTTGAAACATATGGCAAAAAAACTAAGCGAAAGTTTTTCTAAGTGAAATGGTCCGGTCAAAATAGCTTAAACTTGAAGACCTTTTCAAAATTTTAACTAAATAGATGTATGCAATAAAGTACTACTATGCAAATTTACTTTCAGTAGAAATCTTTACTCAAGCTGGACGAGTTTTTGTATTTTTTTTGTGACCTAGACTGACCGTGACTGGAATAAAAAAAGTTTTTTTCAAAAATTAGTATTGGAGAACACGATCACATTGGTAAATGATCGGGTTTCTAATTACTTGCATGACATATGACATATGACATATATTATGACATATGACATTCACCTGTGCAAATACTGATTACTGCATGCAGCTGTGCAAGAGAGCTGCAGTCGGCGACATGGGCATCTCCTATACTTTCGCACATTTTCTTACAGCCGCATCTCTCCAAGTCCCTCAAACTAGATACTAGATACAAAGAGCTCCATTTTGGTATCCATCTTTTTTCGGAAAACACCCAACCCCAATTTTCAGGTGACGAATTTTTTTCGCTGCTCTATGCTCTACGCTCTCTTAATGTGCTCCACAAGGCAAGCGTTAGTTGGTGGTTCGTACTTATCGGTATATCTCCACCACAAAAATTATTCTTCATAATATATTAATGTCGGTGATGTCAGTGCTGATGTCATAATAATAGTGAATTTTCCCAATGTTTGTATGACATCATCAGGAATTTGTCTAGAACAGCTTTTACTTACCAAGTATTTAAAATCAGAAGGGAACTGTTCATGCCATGCTAACCATGCTATCTATTTTTGAATTATAGGCAACTGTGAAACCGAGTTAAATGGAAACTCTTGTACAATATTAGAATATGCTGATGGACGAATACTACTTCACGTAAGAGACATGCTGTCAATGGTGCCATCTGTTTTAGTAAGACGTTCAGATACGGATGTCTTGGTTATAGGAAGCTTTTGTCCATGACCTGAAAGCTTCAGGTCTAGAAGCGTTGTGGTTTTTGTTTGCTGCGGACAAAACTCAGCTCCCTTGCACACCCGCATGCAGTAATCAGTAATTGTAAGTCATTAGAAACCCGATCCGTCCTTTACTTTTTGATATGTTTCAATAGAGTTACTTCATTTGCAATAAATTACATTCGTGTTCTCTACTACTAATTGTTGAAAAAAAATACTATTTTCATATTTTCCGTTTCCAGTCATGGTCATTCAAGATCACCAGGGAAAGAAACAAAAACTTGTCTAGCTTGAGTAGTTAATTAATTTTAATTATATATGATTAATAATTAATAATTCTACTGCAATTTAAAAGCATCTAAAAGCATTTGCATTTAAAAGTAGCAAAATTTCAGCTATTTTGACCGGACTATTTTACTTTGAAAAAGTTAACAGTCTTTTTTTCCACACATTTCAAATCTCTTTTTGTGCATATTTAAGCCTATAAGTCACACTGCCATTTAATAATATTTTAGAAACAAATTGATGCAATATGATATTTTTTACCGTTCTATCAATTATTTCATGGTCAAACAAGGTCATGGTCAAACAAGGAATATGACCATATTCCTTCATTCACCATACCCGAATTATATGGAAAAGAGTATAACCGCATATATTGTGCAGATATACATTTTGGTGATTTTTCCGTCATTTTGAAAAATTGGTGGAATCTCGAGTCGTAAATAAATTTTTTTAGTAGTCTCGTACCAAATCGATTGAAATATCATCCTTAACACCTCTGCCAAGTGGTTTGTTTGTATCATCAAATGACTATTAATATGTTTTTAATATTCTTCAAACAATAATGCAGAGTGTTCAAAAGTTATCTAATAAAATTGGTTCACAGGTTTAAAGTAGTGATATCGGAAAAGTAACGAACGTAGAAAATATATCATTTATACAAAAAACTGGAACATATTATTAAAAGAGATCAGAATATTATTGAAATTTTTTGGGTGCTGAATGCATCTTCTTCGTTCATTTTAAATACAAATATCGATGAAATGGTGTGAATTATCAAATATTGCCTTAGACTTAGACACAAGACTTTCAAATCTGTCAAATCAAATATATCTAAATAACGGCCGTTTGTTAACACTTCCTTGTCGGTTATTGTCCTGTTTAGATATTATCTACTTAACCAGCAACCGCTTATCGGCATCATAATCCATCCATAAATGATATAGATATAAATTATAGGTATAAATTTGATCTTCCGGGTTTTCAATAATCTCATAGGGGGCATATTATATAGCTGATCTCTTTTTGCAGTTACCTATATAATTTGACACTGATCATTACATATGATATATATGATATACTTACATGATACATTACATGCTATTAATAAATGCTAGTCATTTCATTAATATGATAATATTTTTAAACAAATTGAGTTTATTTTTATTAATACAGGTTTTCTTTTTCAGGTAAGATATAACTGTTCTATTAATGACCCAATAACATGGTAAGTAACTAAAAAAATATAGTTAGTTCTATCTAGACTTTCACGGCGGCTGCCAGTTACGTCCCTCACACATCAATAAACCCGAATGCATTGGCGCCAACCAATAATGCATAATGAACAAATTACTATATTTTATTAGAGCAACATTTTACTATTTAATAATATTCACTTTGTATAATCGATACTAATATAATAGTAATCTTTCTTTGAGCCGGAGTCTATTTTTGTCATTTCTATTTTGTATAATCTTTGTGTTTAAATCATACAGTAATTGTGCCTGTTAAAACGCGATTCAACAAATATAAATCATAACCGGCACCACGAACAGTCCTGATCTACGTTGTGTTGTGCATTTATCAAGATTTGACAGCATACGGTGGATCTTCATCCTTCAAGATCAGTCCCGAATCCAGGCTCTAGTATCCGTTTCTACAGAACGTATTTACCCAGATAACGAAAAAAGAAGTACCCACAGAATATTCCTGAAAATATTTTCTTTCTACTTCCTGTAAGTAATTTTTCCTTCTTATTTAAGACCATTTTTGAAACAATTTATATTGGATCCGGAGCACCATACATGGACATAACCTTCATACAGTGCATACCCAAAAGCCAAATTCGATCGATAATGCCCTACTTATATGCCATGAACAAGATTCGGTCCGAGATTTAATGCACACTATAGATACTTTAGGAATGTCTAAATTAAATAGTTCATGTAATTCTACTAGAAATAAACCAAAAAAAAAATTCACTGCAAAATACTTCAAATAATATCCCCAAGCCTAAGCATCAAAATACCGAATATTTTCAGAGGCAACAGTCACAACCTCAGTTTAAAAAGTTTCCATATAATATTAATGCCTCAATGCCTCCTAAAATCTTCTTCACAAATGCTCAAACTTTTCATAATCCAAAGTCGCATTCATAACAAGAACTTCTAGACCTTATAAACCAAACGTGTCAATTCAATCGATAGTTCCCACACAACGCTCTAATGCAACTCGAAAATTTTGACATTGATAACTGCATAATAAAATCCACACAAACCGTTCAAACGAATATTCAGAAAATCCCCAAGATACTATTTTTGACTATGATGACGACTATACCCCCCTGAAAATCAATATATACCAGATAATGACAATCTATACACTGAAGACGAAAATTTTCAAATGCAAGCCTCGCCCCCACAGCAATCAACCTAAACAACATTAATTATGGCTCAAAGCTACAATTTTTTTTCTTACCCAATAAAAATTTATAAAAGTCCTAATCGACGCAGGTGCAAGTGAATTTATAATCAATCCAAACTAAATTTCTCACTCTAAAAATTCGATTGATAAAGAAACATTTACAGTCATTGGACTACACAAAGTTATTAACGCAGGCTAAAATTTAAAAATACCTTTATTTAAAGAGTTAGGCATAAAAGGTAACATTATGTTAAGAATAATCCAATGGCATGATCGATCTGATTTATTTATAGGTTCCAAAAACTTTTTCAAACTTCAAGATGTTATTAATAACAAAAATCAAATTATTGAGTTAAAAGATGTAAAAATTCCATTTTACCTAGCATACAATAATAAGAATATTTCTTATTATTAATACTACCGAATATTAATAATACTGAACCTAACACATTATCTATACCAACTTTAATCGAAAACTGAGACGTTCATATACCCGAATTTACCTATAATGATCACCATACCCGAATGTTTTACTACCACTTGTAATGGTATAGCAAAAATTCCATTGTATAATCCAAAGCAAGTTCAAATTAATTTTCTTGAACGTTTAAATATACTTCCTTGCGAATACTTTTACAAAGAAAAACCCTCAAAAGATCCTTCAAAGCCAAATATTTCTGAACAAATCTGTACTACCCACCGAGACTTGCGATTTGACATTTACCAACCATGTTACGTATAATATTAGAACCACCGACGGAACTCCCATATTTACTAAATCTTACAGGCACCCTAACAGCATGCAACATGAAATCCAACTACAAGTTGCCAAACTTCTGAAGGACAACATTATTTGTCCATCTATTTCTCCCTATAGTTCACCAGTATGGATCGTCCCTAAACAGGCCGACGCATCCGGAACAAAGAAATTTCGGATGGTTATTGATTATCGCCGTTTAAATGAAAAAAACAATCGAAGATAAATATCTCCTGCCCCGTATAGAAGAAATTCTCGACAATTTAGAAAAATGCACAAACTTCTCGACCTTGCTCAAGGATTTCTTCAAATATAGATGTCTCCCTAATTTTCAGTTAACCGTATTTTCTGTTAAAATGGTCATTACGAGTACCTTCGTTGCCATTCGGTCTTAAAAATGCCCCCGCGACCTTCCAGAGAATTATGTACTCCATTCTTCACGATTTTCAATACAAATCTTGTTTCGTCTACATGGATAACATAGTTATATTCTCCCGATCCCTACAAGAACACCTTATTAATATGTCACAATTCGAATCCAATAAAAATCGCTGCTATACAACGTTTTCCTATCCCAAAAGCGACTAGAGAAATCAAATCTTTCTTAGGATTAACAACTGGCTACTATCGAAAATTCATACCCTCTTTTGTTAAACTAACTCAACCTATGAGTAGATATTTACGAAAAGAAGAGAACATTGATATTACTAACCCCGAGTATGTAGAAGCATTAGAGATATCAAGAGATGCTATCTGCAATGGACCAATTTAAACCTACCTAAACTTTAAGAAACCCTCTGTCGTGACTACTGACGCAAGTAATGTTGCAATTGGCAGACACAACTTACTTACACAAAACAACAAGTTTATATCACACTATTCTCTCACATTATGAAATTATAGCATACTGTCAACTGAGATAAATGTCTTCATCAAAGAGAAAGAACTTTCTTTACTCGCTTCATGCAAGCACTTCAGGCCCTACGTTTCCGCAGACACTTCACTATAGAATCTGACCATCAACCCCTTGTTTGGTTGAGTAAAATAAAAGAACCAAATTCTCTACTTACTCGATGGAGACTAATATTAGAAGAATTTGACTTTGATGTAGTGTACCAGAAAGGTAAAGACAACATAGTTGCCGATGGTTTATGACGCACTGAATTAAACTTTAATAAAACAGACTCTATTGACTCACAATTTCCAGATGAACCCATTCTCTTAGATCTAGAAAATATCATTGACGGCCTTTTAAACAATCCCAATAACCCAGAAATTGACGAACAACAATTAAACGAATTGCTCTAAACTTGCCACTCTGTCTCAAACGATTATGATGGTTTAGTCATTCCAATCACCACTAAATTTTTTCAAAAACCTATTAATTTTAATACAAAATGATTGCCTCAAAAACCATAAAATCACTGCCAAACATTTATTTATTAAATCCAAAATAAGAAAATCCAAATTCTTTCATTGAAAGAGTACATTCAATACTTCTTGAAAGACGCCGCATATTAAATATCAAAAACTCCACAGAAACCGCTTGGAATCAAATGATTTCAACCGTATGGATATATAATTAGACAATCCATTCTTCAACAGGTTTTTCACCATTCTTAATACCCTACGACTTATATAAAAATGAAATAGACTTTTCATTCTCCCCCCAAGTATATAGAAATTATTACACAGCAAAGATATCCCGAAATTCAACATTTTCTTAACGACATCCAAACAAAAATGAGAAACAAAGAAACTGCTGTCTTACAGCGCAGACACGAGAACAAAAAAACCAGAAATTAACATTGAACAAAATGATAATGTTTACTTAGCCACAAATATTCGCAACAAACATTTCCCAAATTACAAAAAAATCAAACTAGTTAAACAAACACACAACACAGCCACCTTGCTAAAAAACAATTAATTAATTTCCAGTAATATTCTAAAAATTAAAAGAATAAGAAAGGCTCCCTTGTTGCAGGATTCTCCTTCCACAAGCGGCAATACTTCTTCAAATTTACCCAATTACGTCACCAGGCTTTTACCCCGAACAACTAGGTAGAGCACCTGGTACTACAACTAGCACATTACCAGCTAAAACCCTTAATTATTACCACACAATCTACTTTTACTATAACTTTAACTATTCAAGGACATTTAGAAAACAGTACATTAAGTGCAAATATTATTCTTAAGAAAAACCAAAAATCTCAAATCTCCCAATTAGAAGACAAATCTCTAAAAAACTTGAAAATTTAACACATAAAGTAAACAAATTAATTAACGACAAACGCAAAAAACGAGGTCTTATTGATGAAGTCGGTCATCTTATTAGGTTTGTAACAGGTAACATTGACCAGAATGATTTAAATAATATCAATCAAAATATAGACTCACTTTCAGAAAATAAAAACCCAATGCAAAAAAGATTATCAGTCGTTCTTTTCCAAAATATTACTAATAAATTCTACTCAGAACTTGATATGCTTTCAGAAAATCAGAAGCACATTGGCTCAATTATCAATACATATCAAATCACGTTAGAACAACTTTTCTTTTTACAATTTAAAGAACTTTTACATACATTCGAGAACCAAATGAATTCTTTTCACTTACACAATTTCACTTACAAATTTAGAAATTTCCAAATTGGACATGATTGCAATAAATGATCTGTTGGTCATGGTATTAAAGATCACCATCCTAAATCCTGCACCATATAACATCTTACAAATATATCCTCTACCCGATTTGTACTCAACCTCATTGATCCCTCCTGGCATCTCCTATCTGAACAATCATTTGGAACCGCGGCGGACACATGTCATCATATCATTGATCTTCACATATGCACAACACTGCTAACGAGCCCATGTACCTTGATTCACAATTCTGTGCAACAGCACATATTTTCCAGGCCAACGTATATAAGCCTACAAAAAAATGTAATCACAGCATTCTCATCCCAAGAAGAAGTAATTAAACAATGCAATAACATCATTAACCGCTATAAATTCGACGGTACCAATCTACTTACCTCAACTTGTTTGATTATAATCGACAATAATGTAGTTTCAACCTACAACGAAACAATCACTGTTTCTTAGAAAATAGACCTGGTAGACCTACCACCTCCAATTTTTAAAATAAACCTGCAGCCTCCTCACCTAGATGAGCTAAGGAAACTGAAAGAAGATCGCACGCCCCTTCAAAGGGACGATGACTTCGAGACACCGATACATATCACCCACATGGCAGCTACATCAGTGTTAGTGACCCTATGTGTAATCAGTGCTATTTTATTCTTCATTTTCAGAGAAAGACTATATTCCCTACTTTGTACAAAAAACTAATTCTAAAAGTCCCACCTCAGCAGATGGAACTTTTCAAAAGGTTTTGACGAGGGCGCCAAAAACTCGGAAGGGAGGAGTTGCGTCCCTGACACATCAATAAACCCGAGTGCATTGAAGCCAACCAATAATGCATAATAAACATTTTACTGTATTTAATTACAGCAACATTTTACTATTTATTAATATTCACTTTGTATGATCGATATCTACTAATAATTATAGTAACCTCTTTAATCCGGAGGTTCTACTATTTTTGTCATTTGTATTTTGTATAATCTTTGTGCTTAAATAATAGAGTAATTGTGCTTTTTTAAAACGTGATTCAACAAAGAGAAATCATAACTAGCAGTACTAGCATAAAAATTAAATGATACCCTAATATGTTAACTTCTGTTTATCTGCAGAACCAGTGATTATCCAACAGTTCACATGGACATCTGCACAGAATTCTTTTGTTTTGATATATGGAAGATTATTTTGGATCCTTATTCGTAATAACGCTTTGTGATGGTTCTAGTCTCTACAAAGCGTTAGGTTGTTTACTACTTTTACTATGTGTTCTTTCATCGTTGTTGTCACCGATCGTTTTCTTCTTAATATTAGTAATGGGTAGAAATATCACATAATTTTTCATAATTTGGTAGTAGTATACAGCGTGCTTCGTAGATGCGGTACTTCTAAATGTTGTAATATGCGGTACAATTTTTAATTTTAAGTTTATTATTTTAATTTAACTTTTTAAGATATAATTTGTCCGTTATCAATTTTTGTATAAATAGTTGCAATAGAAATCCTATTATTAATATTATTATATTTGATATGAAAGCTAGAAGAAATGTTTAATTTATAGAAGACACATGATAGAATTTTAAATCTAGGTACTCACATTATAACTTTCATACGTTTCATAGATACTTGCTAGGTTAGTACATTGAGAATGGTACTAAATGTTGTTTCTTATTATTCTGGAAATATCATTGAAACACTATGAACACCTATCTTGTAACTTCTGTGCCAGAGGTAATTTTACATGATATATTCAAGTAATGGTTATGTTAAAATAACTTTAGTATGTCCCTACAAAATAATATTGGTTGTGGTTGGCGCCGATTGCGAAACGTACATCAGAAAAACAGATGAGAGTCAGTCATTCCGTCATTCGTCATTGACATTGTACGATATGTATAAGACATTGTACGACATTATACGATATGTATTGTATAAGTTGTAAACATTCAAAATTTCTGTGTATATCACCAAAAATGCTAATGCAAGGCCGTTTGTTTTGCCCACAGTGTAAAAAAAAGGTTTTCATAATTCTAAAATTCAGTAACTTATTTAAATATCATGTTTTTGAGAAACAATATCATTTTGAAACAAACATGTTAGAAACCTCCACTTCTCAGCTACTCAACTTTGTGAAAAATGACCTGGTTCCAAATACCTAGTTAATCTGTTAGCTTTAATTTACAGACTTCATTTCAGTTACAAGCTTTGTAATGTGTTGCATGGTATAAATCTTTTTACAATCATTAACAATTTATCGAACTTGTGAAATCGGTAACTACGAATATTCTTATTATGCATTCAACTTACTATGAAAAATAAATGAATATCACAATATGTTGATGTGAAAATATCATGATTAAAATATGTTATCAATTAATATCGCCATTAACTGGCTAGATGACGTGGTTTTCAAAACACCATTTTGTTTTTCAAACATCGATCCATAGCTTGAGGGAATCATATTCAGAAAAATATAAGAATCGGAAATTTAACATAAATTTATGGCTACCTGATCTGTTCTCAACTCCATATTTATCACTGCCCCTATATTTTACTTAATAATTGTCCTGTCGGAAAAGTCTAAATGTCAGTTTCTAGACAATAAGATTAATCTATGTTCGTTCTCACGTCCTCTGAGAGTTTGTTTATCTTCCTGGGACAGAGCGATAAGGCGCCATCAATAGAAAGGCCAATTTAAGCATTTTTGTATTTATACAGATTAAAGAAAAACTTCTGTCATTTAATTCCTTACCAATGATATTAGTTCCTATACAATTATTACCTATCAATTTATTATAAACACCTATTTATTATTCACACATGCTAAAAATATAATTTATCATAATTCGCTTCCAAAATGGCATCCAACTTGTCACAGGTGCAAACAATTAGTGTTTTTTTTATCCTCGACTAATAAAAATGTATATTTACGGAGTTTCTTCCCCCAAATGAGGGTTAAAATATATCACATTTTGTAGGATTGTTCATTCATGTATTATATATAACACCTACTCACCAATTTCTTCTTGATATCATGTACGTCGTTTGAACTTTGCAATTTTTTCAAATAAAAATAGCTCAAAATAAAGCATGTATTTCATTTGCTAAGATCGTAGTTCACTGAATCAAATTGTGTATGATATTATACACTCTGATTTCGCAATAGTATTTATCTTACTTCTGTATTTCTGTGGTATTTATGGTGAATTTATTTCCTTACAATATTTCAATACTCTGTTTATAAAATTTAGTTAAATTTCAAACACGACTGGCTTCTTACAACAGAATAAGTAAAGGATAATAACCTGAAGACCTGAACAATTCGTCTTAATGTCAGTGAGGCGAAACAAGGATATTCCATCAGGGTATAGCCAGCCCAGGTCAGCCCATGTCCAACATCCCTTATGTAGGAGCGTTTCCAATGATTTACTAAGCCCCTAGCGCTTCTCTTCTGTGTAACTGAGTGTTATGCCAGTATATATATTGTTCTTATTCTCCTAAAATATTAGCTAGACAATGAGGTTGTCAGGCGAAAGAAATATGAAGGCATTGTTATTTTCTTGTGATTCAGGGGTCGGAATATTTGAAATAGCTACCTAAAACTAAAAACTGTAAAATGTGGAATACCTCAATATCCCGTATTGAGTATGTAATATATTCCTATCATAATTTAATATAGCTATAAAAAAATGTCTGTTAATTTTAATACCAAAATGCTTTATATTTCTAAAATTTTTTTATGTTTAATTTCATTTGATTTCATTTCTTTAATATCTTAAACTTTAAACAGACAATATTTTGAAAAATCTGGTTATATTGAAGTAAACAATGTGAATATAATTGCATAGTTTTTTTTTGCTTTTTTTACTAAAAAGAAATCACATAACGTTAGTTGATTTTACGCACAAAATGTTCGCGTCTGTTAACTTTCTTATTATAGTTAACTATGTACTATTCAGAGGTATCACACTTAGGTACTGATAATGAAACAATTATTTTATAAACATTTTTGTTTGGTTTTCGATGGTTGTTAAAGCTATTATTAAATTATTTGCGACTGACCTACAATATTATTGTACACTTGCTACTCGGTATAATATTGAACAGTGCAATCTTCTCAACTCGGCTACTTCATCTAATAACTTCTTAGTACATTTATAATGGGTGTTTTCCTCGATCATCTGTAGTTTCGGTGCAAATAGTAATGTACTGGAAGGACCAGGCCCAAAAATTTTCAGGCTGGCTGTCTTAGTCAATTTATCACCTTTATTGGCATTGCACTCGGAGCAGTGGCGGCTTTAGAGGGGGGCGCTCGCCCCCCCGCCCCCCAAAGGACGTGGCAGATTCCAGATTACTACTATTATGTACGTTGATATGAAAATATATTGGGTATATATACTATATATGCTTTTTGCAGTTATTATTTATTTTGTCCAGTATTTTCCACAACATATAAATCCTATGAACAGTTTTATATGTTTGACTATCCACATATTAAGCATTATCCATATTCACCATGCGCTGCCCATCGTTTTATGTTTTATATCCTGTGCTATTCGATTGCATCACTGCTATTTAAAGGACCTAAATAAATGCTATAGGTACCTACTTACATTCTGTCGACGTTTCTTTTTTACTCGGATTTTTTATTTTTTTTTATATGTAGAGAAAAGTCGCCTAATATGGGGATGTTTTTTTAGCGCTATTAAATAAATTGAAATGAAAATTCTAAAATAGAAAAAAATTGTAGTAGTATTGCTTTTTAGTTGGAGAGAGGTAATATTAACGAAAAAGTTTGTTTTTTTTTCCAAATGTCCTAAATATGGCAATTTGTAAAAAAAATGTGCCTCCCCAAATTAGGGACCCATGGGAACCTAATTTGGGGAGGATCCATATTTACAATTAAAAAAATGTTTACACATTGATTTATTCCTGTAATTGTTTTTATTAAAAAACAATACAAAAGTATATCACTTTAGAATATTAATAACTTATTAACATTTCAATTTGTTGCAGCACTTGTAGCATTTAATTTTTTTTTTTGCATTACGGCCAAGATCTGCACACTGAGTGTGTGCCCAGTTGTAACACACAATGCATCGAATCCAATCTTCACCATCATGGTCGTCTGAAAATAATCCAGCACAGTAAATGCATTCTGCGTCTTGATTTTCGTCAGATATCTCGTCATCTGAGTCATCCATATAGCGACCAATATTGGGAACCTTGCATCTCCCCATATTGGGAACCTTGTTTCTCTCAGATTTCTAACCTAATAAATGTGTAACATGCAATTTAAGTTTAAAAATTAATATAAGGCTTCACAGCCTAGCTCATATAGAGTGCTTTGAGACAAAAAAAGTTGCTCAAATTGCTTACCTTGACAAAGTGATTAATTATCAATTATAGCTTTGATAAACTTTATAAATAGGCACATTTACTTCGCGTAAACAAACACTGCCATGTTTCAACTAAAACACATGGGTATGACCGGGATATAAGCAACCAACAATACTATTCAAGACACTGTGTGTCCAAAACTGTTTCACCGCCTCCTAATAGAAAATGTCGGACCTCACCAAATTAGGAAACCTCACCAAATTAGGCGACTTTCCTCTAATGTTTGAAACAATATAAAAAAACTTTTTATTTTATTTCAATAAACTTATTCGTATTATATTTTTTTTTATTTGAAAAAGGTATGGAGTTCAAAAACTTTTTCTTGTGATAGTCGGTATTTTGGTATAAATGAACTTTTCATTGAAATTCTGAAATGCCAGGAAAACGCGTGACCTTGAAAAATTTCCAAATTTTCGCCTGCGGCGCTATTGGGGTCTCACGGGGCAGATATAATATCCTGGTAATAATACTCGGACCCAGCCCCATAATGAAATCATACCTACTATCTCGCTCTTCAATTTTTCCAATGTGGCAACCCTACTTGCCCCCCCCCCCCCAAGACTAAATTCTAAAGCCACCACTGACTAGGAGTGTCCTTTAACCCAACATATAGATATGTTATATGCGTGGTGACATTCCCATACAGATCCTTTGGTTATTTCATAATTTTTCGGGGCCAGTAGGGATTGTCTACTATCTGTATAGATTCTAATTGTTATTTGTCAACGAATCTATAGTTTGTTCTGCGGCTATAATAATTGAATATATAAGTGGATAAAGGTGTCATATCGCAATTTTAAAGTTTTGAGTAAATTAACAAAACGCGTTTTGTATTGGAACTTTTTTATTTTGCTGTTGATTTAAATGAGTAATACCTTATAAAATAGATAATTTGAGGCTATTTTATTTTGCTTATTATGCTATTTAAAAAACAAGATTTTGTGTACATAACACCTTTGTCAAGTAACTTTAAACTAAATCTGTGATGTCATGGATAAAGAAGTCATATGGCTTTAAACTCAAATTTATTTTTATATAAAATAGTGCAAACTCATACATTGAAGAAAATTTAATATGGTGTTTTGGTTAAAGTTAACTAAGCTAATATACAAAAACAGAAATATTCTAATGTGTTTTCTCTTTTTTCTTTCGCGAATTTAATGATTTCTCTGCGATGCGTCCGAGGTCTTAGGTATTAATAAGTGCAAAGCATAAAAAACTTTTTATTTTGTCCTCCACATGAGTCTGACCAAATTATTAAATGGTCAATTTCAGGAATCTCTTCTTTGAGTAATTTGCAAAATCGTAACAGAGAGCTAGCAATTTTATTCCTGCCAGTGGCGGAGCCAGGAGGAACCCGAGGCCCCCCTGAAATTATAAGTTCTACACCCATAAGTTTTATTTAAATTCTTATTTCAAGCATTTCAATATTTTTTTTTAAATAAAAGTGGCTAGTTATTTAGTAACTATTTTTCTCAACTGACAGAATTTGGATTACTTAAAAATGTTAAATATAATTTATCAACACTTTCCTTGATATTTTAGTTACAACCCTCTTGGGCCCCCCAAAGCAAAATTTTGGCTAGGCCACTGATTACTGCCTCTATTGGCAATATCTTCGGTCCAGTAAAAAAAATATGACTTGTGGTCTGAATGTTTGACACAGTGGATACCAACGTCATATAAGTACCAAATTTGCTTTAAATAAAGACCTTAGATGTGGATAACTTCGGCAATGTAAATCCATTGTCACATAACATGTTTTCCTGTCAATGGAGGATATTCATCTATCTACTTTTTGGGAATTAAAAGCAAATGTAAATATGTAAAAAATATGTAAATATTCAGAAAAAATGTATCAAAATAAAGATGTAACATCTTTATGCACTAAAAATTTATATTGTATGTATGACATGGTACTTTTATCATCAAAAAATAACTTTCGAGGCAATACAAATCTAGGATTTACTATTATTGGGAGGTTAGATAGACCAGGGAAGTTCAAAAATTACAAAAAGTATTTTTTTCAAAAAATGTGACATGATACCTTTATCCACTTATGCCTTCAATTATGCCTACCAATTATGTTTGTACTATACTGGCATTCTTGTATTTTGTCCATTACATTGAAATCTCAGGTTTCTGAAAATATATCACAGCCTGAGCCTGTTCCTTTTCCGTCTTGTCTCTTCAATCCGTCTGTCATATTTTACATCTTCAACGTCTCATGTTCACACCATTCGTTTGCATGACGTAGGGTTTATCAAAGACAAGCCGAAACAGAATACCATCTATACATTCCTGAAAAGGGTTTTATTTTATTATCATCAATCCGCAGGCCGCATCTATAGTCTGGCCGCAACATGCGCTTTGTTGTACTCAAACATATTTGGGGCGAGCCATGATAGCCAAAGCTACGTCTTACAGTGGAAGAAACATGGGTGTATGCATATTGGACAAGCATCTGCACACAATGGGAGGAAGGTTTTTTTATAGAGCTGCTGTGATTGGTGGGCTAGGGAAAAGTTTTGCTAAATGCATCATCTATATCTATGAAGACACTCAGAATGAATTTCTTGGGATCCAAGTACGTCTCATTTCCACTTGCTACCACATGAATGGCAGTGTCCGTGGATTTTCCTGGGTGTATACATATTGGTTGGGATGCATATTATCGTTCACAGCCTATCTATTTTTGTAGTAGAAATGAAGTTAACCAAAAGTTAATAGGACTCCGTCCTCCCTAATTTGGTGTGAACACTACTTTTACTTAACTCCATATCTTTGGGATACAAACGTATCCTAGGCACATCTTAAATTTCCAATTCATAAATTTATTGGCAATAATTTTTCCAAGGCCAACTGGCATATGACGCGATATATACCGTCAATGTCTGGTGATTTAAATGGAGAGAAGCACTAAAATACTGTCCACGTGATTCTATCTTCAGTTACTATTTGGTTGGCGGTTTGCCTGTCCAAATCTGTAGGTTGAGTGTCACTTTATTTAGCTCTTTCCGATAGGTTTAAGAAACTGAGTTTGCATGAGAAGCCATCTCGAAGGTTGTTGATCCTACTGTCAACATTTCTTCTCAGTATACCCATGTCTTTATTTATATCCTTAAAAAGATTTTACATAACCTAGCAGTCTGTGAGAAATCTTAAATGTCCTCAAGGTATGATCTTCACTTTTTTCGTTGTTTCTGTCTGACTAGTCCAAACTCCCTCAGGTGAGTCTGGTATTGTTCCCAGTCTGATTTGAGTTTGTCATTTATGCTTTGTTAAAAGATGTCCTGATCTTCCGATTTGGTGGCTTATCCAGGGCAATTCGAGAGGACTCTCAAAAGCATTCCTAATGCCTGTTTCTCCGAGAGTCTCCGTATATTCCTCCGTATATTATATAACTTTTATATATAAACTTTTTTCAAGTTCTCCCCTTGTCTACTTCGATATTTATCGGTGTCTGTGCCTCGGGGTCCAGAAATGTTTTGATAATATTAATTTCAAAGCTTATCTACCGATGTTGTATTATTTTGTCTTAGTTTTGCATTAGATTGGATATATTCATTGTAGCCTGTGTTATATTTATTACAGTTTGACTTGACTGACTGAAATATCGGCTCTATTTGAAACCCATTTGGTTATTTAGCTATTTACCATTATTATCATTATTAAAAAATATCAAATAATTTTTATCTTCAATATATTTGTGCTTTAGTTCTGGTCTGACATTTTAAAATATTTAGATTAAGATACTTACGTTATGATGCTAACTTAAAAAATATCCATCCAAGATTCAAATGAATGAAAACTCTCAAATTATTTTGTTGCAAACTTTTATTTAAGGTCATCGAGAATTTCTAAAACAATATTTAATTTTTTCTTTAAACGATTTAAACTAGCATAAAATAAACGCATTAAACTAGCGTAAATCTCGCCACTTTTCTATGTGAATCGGTCACCATGTAAACGAAATAGTAGGTAATGAATATAATACGCATACTTTGATTGATCTGCGACATCAAATAAAAACGGATTGTTTGTGTTAATTTCATTGCGTACAAATTTTATATATAGACAACAATAATATTCTGTCATAAATACGTTTTCTCTTGCTTAGAAAAAGTTTTTTATTGGGGTACAAATATCTACATATTATTTTAAATCGTAATAGTATTATTTGAAGTCGATAGTGAAAGCAAAAGTTATAAGTTCTTGATATGAGAAGAGAGAATAGAACAGAACATATACAGCAGATTCAAAACAAAAACCCATACACGTCATCGGTGACAAAATAAGAGTGTCAACAATGCCAATGTATTATAAGTATATGTATTATAAGTATTATGAGTCCCGACATCACCAAAATATGAATAAGGCGGGTAGAGTACATTTATTGCTTGATTGGTTGGTTGTTTGGTTTCTTAGACCCTTGACAGTAGTGCATTTGTATATTGTAAACCTACATTTTGTATATTGTAGTTGATATTTTATTTTTGGTACACTATTTTAATATTATAGTTAGTTTTGCTTATATTTAAATGGTTTAAAAAGCTAGTGATTGTTCCTATATTTTTTTGTGCGAAAATTCCGAGGCAGTTGAGGAGCTGCAAGGAGCTTGCAGCAAATTTGATAGAGGTTTTGAGACAAAACGGGAAAATAATGGGCCATAGTGGCCTTTGACTGATTTTAGGGATTTACTATTTAAAATGTTTAGTTTAATAAATGTTTTGTGGATCTTTACCTAATATAGATCATACATTCATTTGTGCTGAGTTTGCCACTTTGTGTTGTGATATCTGGGTTGTGTATTATTACTAACTATGCAGGTTTCATTTATTTGAACTACATTAATTATAACGATAAATTAGGAATTTAGGATGGCACACCAATTCATTCATTTGTCCTCGCAGTTCGGGATGTTTAGATATAGTTCTTCTTGCTGCATGAGACGTTCTATATCTAATTTTATTTTTCAGAAGTCAAATAGGTAGCTAGTATAAAATTCTAACACTCGTAATCTTTATTGCTGGGAAGGCAGTTCTCTTTGGATTAGGTACTTGGTCTCCTCTTAAGTCTTGATAAAATGTAAAGTTCACTGGCCGCCTAAAGGAACAATTGCTGTTGCAATTGCTCATAGAAAGATATGAAATAGTTGCTTGGGGATGGATTATCTTCGAGAAATAAAAATATAGACATTTATCACATTTAGGAAATGATTTTCTAGGTTTTGTTAACAATGGTGTATTAATAGTGGTGTTATAGTGATAATAAAGTGAAAATAGTGACGAGTAGTGGAAATAGTGATACGGGCTGAAAATATCAAAATGTTTTTAGTTATTATAAGTAGCGGTCATAGCGATGCTGACACTAAACATAGTGATATTAGTTACCCATTTTTAAGGTATTGCGATTGTTTGTTAATTTATTATTACTTTGATGATTTTCGTTATTTTTATTTTTTGTTGAGAATTTTTTGCTTTATTTTGAAACATAAATTTATTCCATTTTTTTGTTGTGACGGCTATTTAGCTGTTTTGTACATATTTATTTTTATTTCTTGTGGGAAATATGGCTTCTGGCGAACCACCCGCAAAAAAATGGAAACGCGCCGAAAGCAATACTTCATGATTAGTGCAGAAACTTGGATTCAATATCAGCTGTGGTGTTTAAAATTTGTATACAAAAACCCTCTACTTTCGACCCCCTGAAAAATGTCTACGCCCATGGATAGCGCTGACCTTGGCATATTGCCGGTCAGTGAACTTCGTATACATTTTATACAGTCCGTGATAGAATGTCTGGAATATCCATGCTGCCGGTAACAAATTGAATAACTTTTCCTTCATCTGGCTGCCTTATCGAAATAATTGTGAAATTAATTTATAGCATATTAGTTTATCAAACTATAGTTTTGCAAACAGAGTATTTATTGACCAAATTAAGCTAACAAGAAAATTAAATGTAATTCTTATAAAATAAACAAAAAATATCTCAGGCAATAAAAACAAAGATAAAATATTGCAAGGCAAATAAGAATATGAACAAATAATTAATAATGATCTGTAAAAAAATAAATTAAGAAAATCTAAGACGTAGACATTAGGGACGTCAAAATAACTAAGAACTATAAAAACTCTTTGGTACATAGTAATTTTTTTCTATTGGGAGATTATGTAACCACTGGAGTTTTTATCTTCATTATACAAGACGATGTTTAAAATGAAAGGGAGCTTTTTGGTTGGCAGAAAAATATATACGTACATATATACATATATATACCTTGATATGCATATATACATACATGATCACAGTCCTAGGTTCGCTGCAGATGCATTTAAAGTTATATATTGAAATTATACTTACCTCATGTGCTTTCATTCGTCCAGACCAGACAGTCGATGTTAATCCTTTGGTTAACGCTACTTAATCACTAAGAGTCGTGTGGGAGTTATGACTTATATCCCTGGGTTTCGACGATAGAGAGATTAATTCAAACAACATTGGAACAGAATACATATTTATTATTTAAAAGAATAAATTATGAAAACAATAAATCATTTACGCCAACAACTTATAATTTTGAGGACTTGACTAACTGAACCAGAGGCGGTACGCGAATTTACAAACATATGTATAAATTAGACAGAAGGTTAATCTATAGAGTTAAGTAGACCTAACGTTAATTAACAATTTTGACTAACTTCCCTCTTACAAAACTATTTGCTGTTAAACCCGAATTGACTGTATGAAAACCTGTCGGAAACTGAATAATTTTGGCAAAAACTGCGGCTCTAGCCCTCGTTAGAGGTGGCGATATCTTAAAAGGGGAGGCCTTTCATTCCCTTTACATAAGCGAAAATCTGGAAAAAATCCTGGGAAATTGTGGAACATTCTTGGCAAATGCGGAAAATTGTTAATTGTCAAAATAATCGTTTTGAATATTTTATTCATCATCAGTGGCCAAAAAACCCACGAAAACGATATTTTACACGTAATCGGCGTATTGTGGAAAACGTGAGAATAATATCAGTTTTCTTACATATCGAAAAATTCTGTTTCAGAAATACAAGGGGTCGTAAACGAAATTTTGTTATTTTTAATCTCCTAAGTGAAATAGTTTATTGAAATTTGGCGGTATATTTTTCTTAATAAGTATCGTGTTTATTATTAATTTCATTTTCCTGCTTCAAGCATTGACGCAACCATGGGTATTGTTAAAGAGGTACGCTAATGGTGTAATATTTTTGTATTTTTTGTTTCCATTTCTGACATCAGCAATCAAGTTGCAAAAATAAAGTCCTTTACTTTTCCGAACGCGTTTTTTACAGGCGAAAATTGACATTGCAGTTGGTCCTGTTGAAATAATGACATTTCAACAGCAAGGTTTTACCTGTTTACCAACAGCAAGGTTTACCTGACAAGGTTTTACCTGTCAGAACTTCATATTGCAGTTTGCACATGTTATTTTCGCAATGTTATTATTACAATTATGCCAAGTAATAAAATTTAACTATAAAGAGAAACGCTTTACAAAAAATATTCAAAGAGGATTTTGGAACAAGAGTACTTTTGTTAGCAATAAAATTGGTTTGCCGTTCTACAAAGAATGACAAGTTAGGACACTGTGAACGAGCTGTTTAAAAGCTTATAACATCTAATAACATCTATTGCATATTTATAATATACTATCGAATATTGGGAGCAACAACGGTCCAATGGAGATTTATTTATATTAAGAATTCATTCAAATTTGACCTGCTGTACACATAAGTAATTTTTTGTAATTAAATATTTAACCTGCAAACCCCTAGTGTTATTCTTACACTTTGGATTTTATTTTCGCAAATGACTTCAAATTTCAGAAAACCGAACCCTCGAACACCAGGCCAGTCCGTCAGGCCAGTCCGTCAGGCTCCGTCCAGTCAGGCCCCTGCTGACTGGACGGATGAATAGCATGTCGTATGTCACAAACATTTTCATAAAGACGGCTCCCATATACACACGCTCAGAAGTATTTTCTATACTAAAATACATAATTTAAAACAAAACAGCACCATCTTGTGTTAATCCAGATCCACACGATACTGTAAATTAAAAAAAAAATACACAATTTAACACAAAAAGCACCATCTTATGTTAATCGAGACCCACACGATAATGTGTAGTTTTTTACAATTTTTTTCTATATTTAATAACTTGTTAAAGGTATAGCGCAATCCATTATGTTGATATAGAGATTGTGTGTAAAATTTACACCTTCCAGTGCATATTCATGTTATAATATTCAATTATACAACAATTAATTCAATTGTTGATGTTATATTTGATTATTTATAAAAGAATGTAGTTTTTGTTCTGGATAATGTTTATTAAATGTCCAGGTCAAGTAAATAATGTATGTTCAAGAAGCAAGACCTCCATTATATATGACGTTACGTAAATCATTATTTCCTTATTCTTTGCATGGTACTATATATTATAATACTCATACCAAGCAGTCCTCCACACTAAAATGTAAAGTAATCTGGGGAACATTGGGTTTTTAGCCTCTAAAATGCACACTTGAAGTATAGATGAATATTTCATGCAATATCGAAGCAGACACAATGGGGTAAGTGTTTCTAAAATACTTCAAGTCAAGCGATAAACCGTTTCACAATACGTACGATCAGAAGTTCAAATAGAATATTGAGTAAGTCGAGAAATAAACGATAGCAATTTATAAGATAGAATATCAGATAACAGTTGTTGTTTTAAGTACTTGTTTGTAATTTTTAAACC
This sequence comes from Tetropium fuscum, assembly GCA_964058915.1. Taxonomy (NCBI): domain Eukaryota; kingdom Metazoa; phylum Arthropoda; class Insecta; order Coleoptera; family Cerambycidae; genus Tetropium; species Tetropium fuscum. The sequence goes on along the minus strand of CAXKVY010018534.1, from coordinate 64,010 downwards.
CTTTTCATGTTTTTTTCAACATAAAAGTTTGCGACGTGATTTGTTATAGCATGAGGTATATTTATTGCAAATTTTTCTCTGTTAAATAAAAAAATTATGTTTAAATAAAGTATAAATAATTTTTTAGTAAAAGAATAAGTTCATATTTTATTTTTTGTTACATGATACTCAGTAGTAGTAACGCGGTATCAATATGGTTCCATTTGAACATAAATAGTTTTGCCCCATAAATCATTTTGATGAACTTTATTTGCTCATAAATCACGTAAATTATATTTTTTACGGAAATTAAGTATATAAAGAATTACATTACGTTTGACATTACGATTGACATTACGTTTGTAATGTCAATTATGTAGTACCACTGGATTCAGAATATTATGCAGAATTCAAAAATATACAGGGCGTGCTATTTAAAAATCCAAATTTAGTGTTACTTTCAACGAAATCGGAAGTGAAAATAAATCAATTGTATGTCAAAAAGTGCCGCTTCTTATGTGTATGGGATATCCCAAATTTCAATAAATTATCTTCAAAAATAAGGGAAAAAAGGAGGGTGTGCCATGATCCCGCTACACAGTTTTTCCCTATTTTATGTGTGTGGCACATTTTATAGTTGGAAAATTAACAACCCTATTATATCGGAAACTGTTTTTGTTATTAATTGGACTTTGTTGTAAACGAAGATAACGATAATTAGTTATGGTACTGAGGACGGAGGCAACCTAGCCAAACTATATTTTACATACTGGTAAATAAGTAAACTGGTAAATTCTGGATTAAGAACCTATCAACCCCTCGTGCGACCATTGACGGGTTTAGACCAAATTAGTGCAAAAACTGCCTATACAACATTCCTAATCCGAAGTATTATTAATTATGTTTCTCTCTGTAATCAAAAATCACGAAATTTAAATATCAAATTATTACCTTTTTTAGAATTTATTTTCATTCTAAGAAACTAGATTTTACCGTCCAAACACTAGATTTACGTTAAAGGAACATTACTATTGCATATTGTTTTTACTATTGCATTACTGCAATAGTAAAAACAATTTTGAGAAATATATTACACGTTACTACAGGTGGCCTAAACTGCCAAATTTACAATGTAAATCAACAAGTGCAAATAGGGGAAAATATTCCCAACAGCCCGAGTGGCTAGAATTAACTCGTTCTCTTGAATTGTGCCGTCAATCTGTCCAGGTCGTACATTTTATTTTTATAATATAGTTAAATTCCATGTGTTAAATTAATTAATTAAATCCAAGGGTTCATGTCTATTATCCCACGTTGTTACGTTCACTTTTCGCTAGTGACATAAATTGTATATCTGAGTGTTAAATGTTAGGTATTTATTTCTCAGGTAATACAATCTACGATACTATGAAACGGTTACTAGGCGTGCCCTCTACCATTCGTGACTAGGACTACGGTATGAACAATTATAGGTTCCTTTGCGGCATCATCAAGTACCTATATCATAGATTTTAATAGTAACCCAGCTTCTTAGAGGATATTAACTAAATGCAATCAGTACAACGAAATATTGTACCTACTATTCGTTTTATTAGGACTGTGAGACGGCTAAAACTGAAATTGGTATGGAATATAGTTCTGTGGCTCGTACGAGGCAGCATATTGGCATTATGTACTATTATTCAGAGCAGCTGTATGCCAACTCACGTATGCTGTGGCTTCTTGTTACGTGTCATATGATATTACAATATACTCGTATACTGCGTTTGAGAGCACGAATATGTTTTAGCTGTCTGAAACTCAGTATACAATGAATTTAATGGTTAGGCATTTCTGCCACACCGAACTATACTATGACTCAGTGCAATAGGAGATTATTATTTTAAATCGGTTGGGTTTAACAGACATTTTTGACATAAAATCATCTCAGCAATCGCTTCTTAAAATATTTACATCTTGTGTTGTAACATTATGCACATTGCACATTATTTTAAATTATTATTATTTTTTATTTTAAAACGTTTGTTTGAAAATTACATGTATGAACGAGTATAATGTGTAAGCGCTTTTCAAAATTATATTTATACTACTAAAATATTAGACAGTAGTATAGAAGAGAACAGTAAAGTTATAGAAATACACACACCATACTGCAACCGCTATTATCAATCTTTTAAATAACTCTTTCTTTATATGTAGTATTTCTATTAACTATTCTTATCAAGAAATAAACCGTAGTATTTACTCCTTATCTCTATTTCGAGTAGCTACCATTTTTCTGGTTCTAACATATATTAGCATGCAATATTCAATTAAGCAAGAGGATTCCTCATTGCACAATTAAATTTTATTGTTTTCGTTAATTTTTATTGAATTTCAGAACATTGATGACTTACATGTAAGCAATTAATGCACACTTATTTTGTACACGTTTGCGACACTGAAATAATAACAAAAGACATAACCAAATTTACGAATATAATATATTCAGTAAATTTTGACAGTGCACCGTTTTCTCCCGCGAGATTTACACTTGGTTCTAATTCTGAATCGCGGTATATTTTGGCCGAGACAAATGCGCATTATTGATACCATTTTAAACTGCGTTTCAGATCGCTAAAACATAGTTGTGCTCTGAATCGCAGTATGTATTGTAATATCATATAACACGTAACTGGAACCCATAGGGTACCACGAATCAACGTGCAGCTGCGTTGAATTATAGTACATAATGTCAATACGCCACGTGGCTACATATAAATGTCATTTTATGACTTATATCTCCTTTATTATTCACCTGCGTGGCTTGGCTACCGGTTCGGTTTTCGAGATTAGGTGCCTTCCTCATTACATACAGTACTTTACTTATTACTTTCCAATTAGTTTGTGATTCATGGAGAGGTCACCGTTTATGTGTGTTTGTTGTTTTGATAATCGTGCACTCAATAACTCGCAAATTGAGCTAAGCGATATTTTTAATCCTCGTGGTCATGTTCTATTCTTGCTGTGTTCGCTAGATCTTGCCTTGCATTAACGTCGATTGAGAAGCATTGAGTAAGTCACGAGATACGAGATTTCCCTTCATTTAGAATCTTCTTCAGTTTTTCACCTGGAACCTGCATTTAATTGTTTTCTTTCTAATTGGAAACCCCGTTGAATCGTTTGATTCTTCTATTTCATTCGTCTGTATATATTGCACTTTAGTGCCTTATCTGCCTGAACGTCGATAAAATGTTTTTTCCTGGCACCTGGCTTGGACGTCAAGCAATGGACCTGCCTTATAACTACTTGTCGCTAACTCACCTTATATTACCTGGCCAAGTACACAAGGCCGCAGATCATATCTTGTGATATCAGACGTTGTGATGTATGACCCTATACTTACTAGGTTAAGTATTTTGCTTTACAAACGCGTTATATGTGCGTGTGTATAATAAAATATCATATTTGCGGGCATATATTTTGAAGATATCCAATATTTTCAGCGCTTTTATATATTTACGCTATGCAATATTTGAAATAAAAGTAGACATTTGTATACGGTGCTCCATTTTTTTTTCTTCACTAATTACAGTTGTATTCTGAGGATAGATGCCCAATATAGGTGGCAACCATTTGACATAGTTGCGTAGAAATGTCAGTAGGGTCCATGAGTAATTAGGAGTTTCGACACCCGCCGTACGAAACTACTAGTTGTGTATTTCTTTTCTTTAATTAATCTGAGCTAGCTTAGGCAAACTTTTGTTGGTCACGAAAACGCTGCTACATTGTACACAGAGGACGTGCTGTGGATTTAGTTATCTTTATTTATGTAATTCTTGTTTCTACCCTACGACCTTGTTTATGCCCTACGACAAACCTACGTAACTTATAGCTATTAAATGGAGCCAAGTCCTCTGTCACAATGTTTCTTAAAACTAGTAAATCTAGAAATTGTATATTACTTTTAAAATTATGTTAATCCTTTTTGTCACCACGTACAAAAACTTATCACTTTCCTTGATATCACTGGTAGGTACATGAACTAACAAATGCTGCTAGGCTCTGGTGGTGGTGTCATCTATCGGGATGTCGCTGTACTACCTTTGGAAAATTGATTTCTCCGTTGGAACTGTTTTGGGATTTATTCACCCTCAAGCGTTTAACTTACTGCTTCTGTAGTTGCAATCACTTTAATTTATTGTAAAAAAATATTTCCTTTTTATTTTATATTACTCGCAAATCTCTTCTACGGCTGTGACGCTACCAAGCCTTGCACTTCTAACTTGCTAAATACGATGAGAACACTTATTTTTGCAGTTATTTCTGCTTCTATAACCTTTACACTGGTTTTCTTGCTTATGTAGCACAAATTTAGTATTATTATTTTAGATTTACTATTAATTTCTAACAAAATTTATGAAACTTAGGAGTGTGGCTGTTGCTTCATCGAACGCCTTAGCTCGACTCTGTTATTAGTTGTTGATTGTTGCCACGGATGTACCGTATAAAAAATATTTGCACTTCCTGGTTACCTTACTTCTTTCTTGTTATGATGTTATGATCTGGCCAATCAGATTGCCTCACAATATATAATTTACTTAATTTTACTTAAAACAATTTAATTTTCACTTTATATAATTTCGAAATCTCAACACTATTATACAATCAGATTCCCTTTCTGTTGTGTAATTTCAATTTATGTGTGAGGCGTTGCCCCGAAATTTTTATTCTGGTTCGTAGCTAGAAATCTCGAACCCTATTTTTACATTGATGCTTTCGCATTAATCTTTTAATCTAGCTTATTAGTGCTCGATACTCTATAATTATTATTGTTAACAAGTCACTAGTATAATTACGTTTGATTCAGATTTTTGCGCCGATTAATTATTTAGTTATAATGATTTTACGTTTTGACCAATCAGGTGCATACAAACCCAAGATTACTTTTCACAAAATAAATATAAATAACAAAGAACTTCAAAGCTAATTTCATTTCCCCATTTTATTTCCCCAAAAACTGTTTTTTTGTCAAATATTACGTTGTTGAGTATTTCGTTCTTGGGATTTACAGCAAGTTCATATAAAACGCAGTTTAAAATTTGACGCCGAACACAATGGTAGGTATAACAATTTTACACTCCGCCGTCCGACAAAAATGGGCAATTTTATTTTTTCTTGATTATATTGAACATACTCTTCGACTTAGCGAAGAGTATATCAAATAAGTTCGACGACACTAACTATGGCCATGGCAACGCAAATATCGGACAAGTTGTCTGTCTTTCACCATAATAGAAAAAAAAAGTTACGTTAGCATTAATTTGTCTCATTCGCGAACGAACAATCGCAATGCATAATTTTGATCACAGGTTAATTTTACCTCAGGTCTCATTGCGGAGTTTTCTATACCCACGACAAGTTCTTGAGAAGCGCTAAATTGCTGACTGAGGGAAGATAACTTTTTAGAGACTAAAGCTGTTCTTTGAAATATCTATCTAATTATTTTCTATGCGATGCGAGCTTTTACCAGGTCAACAAAGCTATTCAGTACCAGTTTACTGTCATATAGAGTCGCGTTTCGCGTTACCGTAAACTTCGTTAAGGGGGAGTCTTTTCAAGAGTAGTTTTTATTCGCTTAGATAACAACTATAGGAACATTTTTTGCCGACATTTTATTCATTATTTGTTGAGCCACTCTTGTAGAAATATCTAGCATCCAGTGCAAGTATATTTTACTTTAATTACTTAAAAATCCTAGAGAGCATGACTATATTATTTATAAAGTGACTACAAAGGAGACTGCAAGTTGGCGTTATATTTTATACCGAGACTTTTGCTCGATTAACTAGCTGTTCGAACATAAGATACATAGCTCCGACTAACCAACGACTCAGGGATGGGCTTTCATTTTTAACTGGTTGTATCTCTCAATTAAAATGATTGTCAATAGAGGGCGCTTGCTGAATTTAAAATAAGTATAAGAGAATATCCAGGAGGGGATTTGAAATTTTCTTAAAAACAAAAAATATATATTACGTTAATACGATTACGATAATACGATTACGTTAATACGATCACGATAATACGATTACGATAATACGATTACGATAATACGATTACGATAATACGATTACGATAATACGATTACGATAATACGATTAAGATAATACGATTACGATAATACGATTACGATAATACGATTACGATAATACGATTACGATAATACGATAATAATAAATTACGATTTAACAAGTATATAAATAATTTATTAATTTGTATGCTTGTCATTGTTTGTTACTGATTGTTAAGAAAAAGAAACCTTGCAAAATCATTAACATTAGTTTGATATCATCTTAATATATTCTGACCTAATGTTTAGATACCTCACCATACGTCCTTCATTTTGCTTTGACTCGGACTACTTCTCGTACTCGGACTGACATGGGGACTAACGCCTGACTTGATGGCAGGGAGTTGACTGGCCGGTATCCCGTATCATACTTGTCTTCCACGGAGTGGAGTTTATGATGGTTTCTGCATAAAATGGTCCCAGCAATACAGGTCAATATAATAGCAATGCAATATGTATCTAAGAGATGGCAGATCTAGTTTAGGTTCGAGTGATGCATGCAAATTTAAAAAGGAATATATATATATATATATATATATATATATATATATATATATATATATATATATATATATATATATATATATATATATATATATATATATATATATATATATATATATATATTAGCTTTGAAATTCTTTGCTATTCATATTTATTTTGTGAAAAATAATCTTGGGTTTGTAGCATTTCATTACATAGAAATAAGCAAATAGACGAATAAGAAAGAAAACACACTTACCAGTGCTATATCTGGACACACATACGGAAATGAACCACTATACACACGAAAACGAACCACTTAGAAGTTGTACAAGTTCTTTCACCTTTCTTGAGGATCTTCAGAGCAGTATACGATTTATTTCATTGATCATTCATACTTGAATTTAAAATACCAATACTCCAACACTTGCAGTGACGTTTTATGACATTAGTTTTTGACGGAACTCATTCTTAGAATACACAAACCTAGTCTACTATTTATATTTGTTCTATTTGAACATATTATATATAAAAGCATTAGGCATACAGTTATCCAGAAGATGTTAAACTTTAAAATGCATAAAATCTACCAACTTCCAAGTGGTTCGTTTTCGTGTGTATAGTGGTTCATTTCCGTATGTGTGTCCAGATATAGCACTGGTAAGTGTGTTTTCTTTCTTATTCGTCTATTTGCTTATTTCTATGTAATGAAATGCTACAAACCCAAGATTACTTTTCACAAAATAAATATGAATAGCAAAGAATTTCAAAGCTAATAAATATATCCAGGGTGAAAATTGGATTTTTTTCGAGAATTTTCGAAGAAACAATTAATACATACAACCAACAAATGATTTTAGTTTTGACTAAGCAAGCAATTTCTGTATCACTCCCTCTTTGAATGCTTCAGAACTCTATTGTATATATAATTCAATATTTTCCCGCATATAGTTGGAAAAAGTAGTTGTTTTTCAATAGGTTCAACAAGATTTTATGCATTTTAAAGTTTAACATCTTCTGGATAACTGTATGCCTAATGCTTTTATATATAATATGTTCAAATAGAACAAATATAAATAGTAGACTAGGTTTGTGTATTCTAAGAATGAGTTCCGTCAAAAACTAATGTCATAAAACGTCACTGCAAGTGTTGGAGTATTGGTATTTTAAATTCAAGTATGAATGATCAATGAAATAAATCGTTTACTGCTTTGAAGATCTTCAAGAAAGGTGAAAGAACTTGTACAACTTCTAAGTGGTTCGTTTTCGTGTGTATAGTGGTTCATTTCCGTATGTGTGTGCAGATATACCACTGGTAAGTGTGTTTTATTTCTTATTCGTCTATTTGCTTATTTCTATGTAATGAAATGCTACAAACCCAAGATTACTTTTCACAAAATATATATATATATATATATATATATATATATATATATATATATATATATATATATATATATATATATATATATATATATATATATATATATATATATAGTGAAAAGTAATCTCGGGTTTGTAGCATTTCATTACATAGAGAAATAAGCAAATAGACGAATAATAAGGAAGAAACACTTACCAGTCCTATATCTAGACATACACATGAAAACGAACAACTTAGAAGTTGTACAAGTTCCTTCACCTTCATTGAGGATCTTCAGAGTGGTGTACGATGTGTTTCATTGATCATTTATACTTGAATTTAAAATATTAATACTCCCACACTTGAAGTGGCGTTTTATGACATCAGTTTTTGACGGAACTCAAATTCTTAGAATACACAAACCTAGTCTACTATTTATATTTTTTCCTTAAATTCCTATTTAATATTTAAACATAAAAAAATATTTTAAATTCAAGTATACATGATCAATGAAACAAATCTCGTACTTCACTCTGAAGATCCTCAATGAAGGTGAAAGAGCATATACAACTTCTAAGAGCTTCGTTTCCGTGTGCATATCCAGATATACAACTGGTAAGAGTGTCTTCATTATTTGTCTATTTGCTTATTTCTCTGTGTAATGAATTGCTACAAACCCAAGAATAACACAACCCAACATTTATTCAGAATGGTACAGTCTACAGTACAAAGTTAATTTATCACCGCAGGTATTATGTATATTCAGTTTCGGAAATGAGGGACTCAGAAAGCGCTTCAATGGCCAAGACGGAAGAGAGCGGACTTATTGCAACTGAGGAAGACGAAGACAGCGGATATGAGTCACTCTCATATATTGTCGAAAGCGAGTGTAAGTAGATCTACGACCGAAAGGGGCCGGGTTCAATTCTTGCCAATACCGCACTTTTATTTTTTTCTATTTTACGTTTACTGCTATCTTTAAATATCCACTTAATTAGTGAGAGTATCTTACATAATGTTTTACATTTTATATTTTTTCGCGTTATTTCTTGACTTACATACTCTTGATTATTATACTCTTCCCTGTGAAAGTCTTAGAGTATATTGCATTTACTCGGGAAAAATGAAAAGACCGAAATCGCCAATTTTCGTCAGAGACCAAAAATTTTGTGTAATGCAAAATGTGTAATACAAAATGTACCATCGTGTTCGTAAAAAAAAAATCGACTTTCACAATGTGCGTCCATCCATCCGGATCCTGCGTCTTTTGTGAACACACTATCTAGAAAAAAACTACGTAAAATTATGCTCATCAAAATCGGTGTCACCAAAATTTAATACGTAATATTAAAATTTAATACCAAAATAAGTCATAAAACACTATCAAATATAAATGGTTTACTACAACCTATCAGAAGACAAATATATAAAATAAACAACCCAAATACCAAAATTGTACTAAATATATTATTATAGATATATTTAATCAAGCTCTTTGTAATATTTGAGTGATAATTTGTCAATGTTGCTTTTATGTTTTTACGCCTGATAAATGTGAGATTAAAATTACTTAATCTCACATTCATTTGTAATTGAAGTGAATAATCTCTAAACAATCTTGTGCTAGATTATTGTGAACTATTTTACGATCAGCATATATATATATAGTTCTTGGGTGCAATGGAGTATTTTGAAAGTCTGAAAAAAACATTATTCCTCACTTATTGGTAGTGAAAATGATACAGAATGTATTAAAATTAATATTACATATCATTAATTAATTAAGTTTTCTCCTAATGTTAAATATCCAGTCTACTGGAATTATTCCTACATGATTTAAAGATAAATAACTCGCACTTTCACAGCTTTGAAGCTGTTAATTTACTGGCACTGAATGTTGAAACAGAGTAAATATTTGTATTGTAGAAGACAGAATAAATACAGAACCGCTTCTGACAATATCTGCATTTATAATATCAGGTAATATTATTTTGTATATAAAATTTAAATTACAATTAATTATCAATGAAATAAAATGTAAATTTCACTAATATCAAATATAATAAGAATACATTAGAGATATATATAGCAATGTTAAGATGCCCTGTGATAATTTTTAATGTTAAATTATTAATACCTAGAAAATCATATTAATCATTTAAATATACATGTCATGATGGTTCTTTGGCAATTAAATATGGACAATCATTGTATGAATAATGTAATTCATCTTATAAAAAAATCAGTGCTATGAGGTGTTGTTTATTAATTTTATCAGAAGAAAATAAAATCCAAATAAACTGTACACCTAGACTTTGTTACGGTAAAAACCATGATACCCTTGTAATACTCAAATTCAGGTATTCCGGGGACGGTGGTCGAGCGGTTAGCGTGAGCTCTCGACTCGAACACCTTGAAGCGTGTGTGGATCGATTCCCCGCAATGGTGCGACATAAATTTTCAATAATTCACCCCAAGATCTAACTAATGAGGTTTAAAGGTTCCCCTCGTTCCTACACTGAATGGCGGTTAGAATTTACCAACCTAAGTCGATCCAGGTCAGACATGCGGCGCGCGAAATAATAATATGTCGCCCCTCTCCCGTACAAGTCTCTTACTTCTGGGCTAACCATCACGGTTAAAATGAGGATAACTATATTATTATTTTTTTTGGTGCTGGCCAGTCCCCCCTGGCCTCCGACTAGTGTAGAGAGTCCCTCCAGCCTCATCACTCTACGCCCACTTCCCACGTCCAGGGGGTATGCGGTCATTGAGGTCGCAACTCATGTGTCCTGAGTAGACCCAACGAGCCAAATATGACGGCCTTCTGCATCTTCCCAGCGATGACTTCTGCCGATTGACGGCATGTTGGGATGGTTCTTAATTCTGAGAGCAATGATTGTCGCATACCTCCGAGAGCGCCAATAATAAGAACCACTATTTTAACAGAATAACCCGGGTACAGCCTGCGGAGTTGAGAGAGTAAATCTCGATATTTTGTCCGTTTTTCCTCCTCTTTCAAGACAATGTTCTTTTCGGCCGGAGCCGAAAACTTTATAACGAACATTGTCTTGAGTTGGTGGTCGAGGAGAACTATGTCAGCCATTATAGACCACATCATAGACCACTAGATTCAGTAGATTCAGAAGTATTACTCCGAGTTAGAAGGTTTCAAATAAAAATGTCAAGCTTTTTCCGGCGAAACTGAAAGCGATTTTAGCTTAGTGTATTTAATGACATTTTTAGCTGCATATTTAAGACATTCCAAATTTCAATGAAATCAGTTAATAAATAAGAAAAGAGGTGTTAATAATCAAGGTTTGTTAATAATAGTTCGAAATGGTGTTTAAATATTAAATATAGTATTAGATATCTAATAAATAATAATTTAGATGTTCTCTTAAATTTTTATATTTAATTATTCGAAAAACCGATACTGTTGAGGATACTATTTTTATAAATCTTTTATTATAATTCATTTTATAAATTTAAGCAAAAAAATCCATTTCATTTTCCAAACTGTATCACACATCAAGCTTTTGTAAACTCAAGCGATACTTCTGCTTATAAAGTTAAGGTTCTCTTACTGCATATTATGAATGCATTATTAAAATTGTATCGGGGTAAAATGAGATAATCACCCTTAATTTTCGCAGTCAGTAAATAAGTGCCCTTTATACTTTATGAGACTTAATAAGCCAGATTTTGAACGCATTTAAACAGATGGCACAACATTTGCAACTCGGAAACGTCCGACGTCACAGCGAATTCGGCGGAGAAGGTTTTAACTGGATTTTCATTCCAGGCAAACTCTTTGAAATAAAACCCTATATAGAAGGGTAAAATATAGGACGAGTTATTCCCGAGTATTCTCCATTATATTATTACGAGAGTTTATTTTGTCATTTGCAAATGCAATCAAGTAATCAAGTAATTATATAAATTAAGCGGATATCTAAAAAGCTTTATATATTCCCTCAAATGTCTAATATTTAATATATATATATATATATATATATATATATATATATATATATATATATATATATATATATATATATATATATATATATATATATATATATCTCAGGAAAGTATTCCCGTACTCTAACGACATCTGGTTACAAAATAAGAACTAAACATTTTACAGGATAAGGATAAATAATAACAATTGTGGGGTGGCCATAAATTATACACATATGAAGAGAAAACCCCAAAGAAAAACTCTCCTTAGGCTTAAATCCTTCATTCTCCAAAACAACACAATTATGACATTTCTGCGATACTCTTTCTGCGTTAATTAGTTAGCTGCGCCTACGTTTTATGAAAGTATTATTCTAATATTATCTTCGGCGTAACGCTTGGCCATTGCGCTATTTGATTTGGTTTTATAGTTAATGAATATTATACTGAATACTAATTTTCCCATATAGGAAACCATAAATTATGTGATACATCTAACTGCCAACTGACCCAAGGAATAACAATTTATGATTTTACTGTCGAATCTTTAAGAGTCCCTGATTTTATGAGATATACCTCGGGCCGGGGAACCTAAATAACCCTACAGAAGGGACAAAAAGATTTTAAATATTTTACTTTTTGGCAGTTCGGCGTCACACATCTGTTTACGTTTTTAAATTTAGCTGTGATATAGTACTTAGAGAGAAAACACAATACAAGATAAATACCCATCCAATATGAACCTTCTTCGAATTTTTGGCAATAAACAATGGATAAACGAATTTTGGGTCCATATCATACTTCCCGAAAAAAATATAGGCCAGGATTGTACCATTTTGTTACAATAGCATAACATCTCCATAGTTCTCTCTGGTGGATCTTTAAAGAAAACATTGTACCTTATTATTTTATTAATAAAATAACGTACCGCTCTAATTTAACGCCTCTCATTTCGGCACTTATGTAATCCCTATGAGTATTAAAAATAATATGGACTATTTTAACCATCAATATATCGACCGCCGGTAGATTTATTGAGTCAGCTTTAGTGTGATTTATATCACACATTATTATAATATAAGGCACAGTAAAACGACAGCCTTAAACATACGAGACCCCCAAAACATTAACAACGAATAAATACTACCAGTACGACTATGAACGGATCAACGGAGGAGCACCAGCGCAGTGACAAGACTAGGATGACATGACGTTTCCGTTTCAAGATTCAATTTCAAATGTCTCGGCAAATATTGATGCCTTCGACCCAATTCTTTTTTCTAATGATATGGGGTCTAATTATGGGGTTATTTTTTTTACGCAGAACCTTAATTATTTTTCTAAAATAAAAGTAGCCTAAGTTACTCCTTTTAACATCAACTATCTGCCAGTGAATAGGTTTGTCTTTCACGTATACCGTATTGTACTGAAAGTGACCGGAAGCAGTCATCACCGTCCGGATCTATTAGGGTTATTATGGAAATTCCGACAATAATCCTTAGAGCTCTTAATGCAAGTACCGTCTAAATTATACAATCATCTGAATCTCCAAACATGCGACTACGAATCATATAATTCTGTTACTTAGAGGAACTTAATAATTGATAACTGGAACACACCGGGATAACAGTTCCTACAGGTAATTATTATTTTTTGAATCAAGAGAAATGGACACGCATAATTTATTAAAAACACATTGTTTTATTTAGTGGTAGAAATAAAGACTTATTATGTTAATCCAGTCAAGTAACTGTTGATCAATAATATATACTACATAATTTATAATATCGCCAGATTTAAACCTCAACAAACAGGTAAGAGAAAAAAACTCAATATAAAATGGAGAAGCTGCCTATATTATACGGGGAGGGTCATAAAAAAAACGGTGTACCTACTTAGGTTTTCCTGCAATACGTCAATTTATGTATTAAGTACAGTTAAATTGAATATTTTGAGTTAAGCCCCTCAATCGAGGTAAAGTTTAGGTATGCGAATGTTGGTCAAACCAACAGCAGGAACTAAAGTCACATGATTTTCAAATTCGTTCACTTTACTTTAGGTTGATTGGTTGTTTGTTTCTGTTTGATGATGAAATATAGACGGCTGTGGATAAAATAGAAATCAAGAATACTTAAAATATAATATAAAATACCTAAAATGTGTTTTATCAATCAGTAGAACTGGGACTACGGCTACCCTTATATGTAATTAATTATTACAGGGTCAATGTACGCAATATTTCTCCTCCGGTATACCTCCATATCCCATATTTCTAAATAATAAGGAGCCCGTGAACTCTTGAGTTTGGAGTATATCTGTGAAATAATATCGATTACCATGTAGTGGTTAAATGCTTGGTATTTATATTCTCTAAAGAGATACTTTTATTAAGTGCTTTTAGCGGTGTTAGGCTGATAGATAAAATATAGATATAGATAAAAACCTTCCTTTTATTCTATATTGTTATGGATTTTTGTTATGGTTCACAGATTTTTTCATGGTCTTACATAAGCCTAAATCTACGTTACTGGTTATTATTTTTTTTATTTATATATTCATTGTTTAATTTGTTTATTGTTTAATGCTTCTTTTTGTTATATGGTATTTAGTCTTAAATTTTTTATGGTTTTGATTGGTGTAATTATCTTTTCTGTGTGAGTGTGTGTATGAGTGTGTGTGTGTGTGTGTGTGTGTGTGTGTGTGTGTGTGTGTGTGTGATTTTTCTACCTTATGTATAATAAAACACGTATCAGGGTAAGGTGGCCCAAAATGATCCCCCTAAGCTATAAATGCCTTTAAAGCAAATATGCGAGAGAAGAAGTTCAAACATATTTTTCTCGAATGTCGGTAGACTGTACGTAAATGTTCTATTTCCAATTGTTTGATAAAGTAGGTAGTCACAGCAATATGGATCGCAGTCATTGTAGTCGATTCCAACACACTCGCTCATCATGTGGTCAACGATTTCACATTGAGCACTGCATCCACCCTTTTCCTGAATGAGACTGTAGAAATGTTTCTGTACAAATAAAACATTCTGTATCTTCCTCCAATTCCTCTTCCGTAGTGACAACCAGTCTTTTGCTTTCCAGTTTCTTAACAGCATTAACATCCACCTTATTCGTTTCTATACAGCGTCTCTTCAAACTCATCAGTTTCTGGCCAAACCAAAGTTTATGGGCGCAGTTTTGTAAGCTAATCCACGATGGACCTCTTCTACTGCTTGTCGATGGAGGACCAGGCAGCCTCAGGGACGGGCTGTGGCAGTCCACCTATGACCTGGGAACACTCACCATCTGCTGCGGGCGTGTGGTCCTCAATAAATGGTGATGAGGACAGAGTAATAAATTACGGTAACTCAGAATCATGCTATCATACATAAATTGTAAGAGATTTTGCCACCAAGCCACCCGTAATAAATAGGATGGTTTGAAGAAAAGAACTCTAGGTAAAAAAAGAGGAGGGAAGTGCAAGCGGCCTAATGACGCAGAAGTGACATAGTGGAGCTGAACCACTACTACTCCGACCTATATACATACATGCATATTGCTTGTCCCGTTTTATCTACATTCCAAATTTTCGACGAAAACCTTTGTAAATCCGTATTGACTGAGCCACTTTATTGGAAATTACAAGTCGAAGGTACACACAAGACTGGCTTCTTACTGGCCATTACAAATATTTATAACTTTATACAATCCAAGCTCTGCTAAAGATAAGAACGTAACTATGGTGGCTGTGTTTTTTTTCATTAAAATTTTTACCTGGGTCTTGTTAGGGTCAGACTATCAAAAAAGGAAAGACGTGAACCATCTGCACGGCAAAGCACCTGAGTACATGTAGAACTCTAGAGTTACACGTATAGAGAAAATACAGTGATAACCAACGTTTCTGAGCCTACCGGCTCATTTTAGACTTAAAATGGCAAGCGATGTCTGCTCGATCACCGAGCTGGAACCCAGTCACTTACAACAAGTCCAAATGAAAACTGCAGGACTTAGTATTCTTCTGTAGAAGTTATTGTACACTGTGTCCTTTAAGAGTAGACCTTTTGTAGTCAACTGGTGTTGGAAAGGCTTGAAGTCGAAAAAATTATGGCTTCCTAAGACGGTGTGCCTAACACGGTTACGTAATTTTTTATAATAAAATTTAAATAAATCCTAAATAAAATAACTGTTAGCTGTGATCTTAATCGTGATTGAGCTTTATAGGGATGTGTATATTTAATACTGTCAGAAGTAAATACGTTCTCCTTATACAGATAAATATAAATATAAATATAAATTAACCAGGATCACTTAATGGTCTCCGATTTCATACAACATAGTCAAACACAACAGAGTCAATACAACAGTCAAAATGTACCTTGTCACTACAAAGAAAAGGATACTAGCTCGCTAGACACTTTCCGGTTACATGGAAAATTGCATTTCCACCTTACACAAAACTTTTGTGGTTTTCTCTGATATAATATTTGCCTCAAAATAAAGTTAAAACAAAACAGTTAAGTAAGGTGGCATGCGAATTGCATGGTCTTTGGACCATCTAACGGTCACTTGCGACAAAAAAATTCAATCCTGCGCATTTTCATGGTGCATGTCGATGAAGAGAATGTAAGTTTGTGCCATAAAACCTATGTAATTTTGGAGTAAGCATTATAATATTAAAAATAGTTTTGTGCAAGTGTAAAAAAAGTTGTACTTGCAATTTTTCATGTGACCGGAAATCGTCCAGTGGGCTAGTAAATGCTTCTCTTTGTTGTCATAAAGTACACTTTCACAAGGTACAAGTAGGAGAAATAAACTGTCACCATCTCTCGGTCTAGAAGAATAATATAGCAGCAAAGATACATATACATTTTTCAAGGAAGCTGACTCGTTATATTTAATATCCTTTCTGGAGACAAAGGCAGCATGCAGAATATTATTAGCACAAACAACTACGAAAGATAATTTAACAGAGTAATAGCTGCAATTACTATGCAAATTACATCGTTCGTTAAATTTTACAGAACAATTAAATTATAGAATTCATGTCAAACAAATATATGCTTGCACACTTATTAAATTGTATCATATTGTATGAGGTATGAGAAGAGGAATTAGTTTACAAATTCATAAATTACGGCTATGTGCAAAACTATATTTGCCACAGTAGTTACATAAGTACTTACATAGACTATGAGCCCAAAATCTAATATGCAGACAAGATTATCATGGGAAGTAATTATTAATATCTTGTTTGTATCTATAGAAATTAATCAGTACTACTTAGACATATTTTACCAAATTACTGTAAATAGTGCCAGATAATTAAGTTCTGATCTTGAAAAAATAAGTATAATGATGTAATCTTCGAGAGATATTGCATTTGCTTTCATATCGATTGTAGGAGTAAGTCCCTTAAAATCGAAGCAGAATACAACTTCAATTGTCGCGAATAATATTCTGTGTGCCATATAAAATATGCGTCCTGGAGTCGGTGATAGACATCAATGGTGGAGATTAAATTTAAAAAAGTATATAATAGCTATTATGCTGACTTAATGTTATATGTATCTGTAATCTGTCATCTAGTAGGTAGTAGGTGGTAGTAGGTATAGACCCATTTGTTATAACTGTAGAGAAATTGATTCAGCGTAGAAATATTTTTAAACCCGCCATGTAAAGATTATACCGGAAATGTGAAGCCAAAAACATTCAACAAAATGACGTTTGATGAAGTGCGGTTTTGCAGGTTTTATTACTTTACGATTCTATCAATTACGGTTAGTAAATAACCAATACCTGATAACGTTTCTATTTTGAGCCCGCTGAAATGATTTATTGAGTGGATTAAAATTATGACATTCATCAATCACGTTCGGTCTATTCACAGAACTGTCAAAATTAATAAAACATTAATTGATCGTATTGAAAACTGGAACAGTCAGTTCTGAGTTTTCAATTTTGTCGACTAATATTGTATAGACGTATGCTGTATTTATTTTAGGTCAATTCGATAAGTTTTATGCAAGGCGTGTAATTTATTATGACCCGGCGCCGCGCCAGCGTGGCCGCCTATTTCAATATTATTTGTTGTAGATTTGAAGTAGATTATAGCAAATATTATATAATACAGTAGGTATGTAAAATCCAAAATAATTAGACGTCATTTATATCGACTTCTTAAAAGCGTTTGATGACTCCATCCCGGTCTGCTACCCCATACACCTGATAATGGCGGTATTAGCATCAACGTTAATAGAATGTTTAACACTTATTTCACTGATAGGTACCACTTAATATGTGCAGTGCTATGGCTACCAGTCTGTCAAATTCGTTCGAGACACTCAGACATCACAGATTCCCAAAGATTTTATCCTTGGACCATTTATATTGTATGTATTTTATTAATGATTTAGTAATGTATTTTATTAATGATTTTATTAATGACAACTAACTTCAATGAATACCGCTTGATGGTGGTGAAGATATTTTGCCACAACAACTCCCCTCTTAATTGAATGCCGGATAACTTAAGATATTTTTTGTGTGCTATCAATGCACTACTGCTTAATGACAGCCAGTTTATAACATCTTATAGCCGTAAACTTGACAAAGTTGTTTATTATTTTACATCTGATACATAATGGTACCAACGCGTGGAATTTAACTAAACCATACCAACTTATCCCCCCAGATAACCCCATACTTTTGATCCCTACTGAATTCCATAACACCCTAAAATACCTAAAGATCCAAAAAGCACTCGGCCTTCATAAAATCCCCCATTAAACACCCCCTCCGTAAGTAAACTACGGGACTCATTAATGCTATGATCCATACTGCAATTTGATTAACTTGATTTATTTAACCATCCTCTGTCTCAAAAATAGTAAAAAGACAACTCCTAATAGTACTTTGCTACCAAAAAAAATTTCTAAGCTATTAAATTTTATTGAACAATATGAGGGGTTAAATTTAAAAAAAATCTGTGGCGCAAACATAAATCCTAGAAAAAAATTGTTGTGCCAATCAATACTTAAAAAAATAGGTTAACGTGTTTCATAATTTTGCAAAAAAGATCTAAGGAAAATATAAATATTGTGCCGAAATATCTGCAAAAATATTGATTTTAGGTGTAAACAGATAATAAAATTTAAAAAATATATTGGGTGTGGTATTAGAAAAACGCCTCACTGTCGGTACTCCGTTCTAGTAAATCACCCTGTATCTCTGAAAATATTTTTAAAATCAAATTTAACGAATTTAATCCGAAAATATTTTGTGTTGAATACAGTATCAGCCCTATACAAAAAAAAGTTCATATGGACTATATTGGACTATAACACACTAATGAGCAAAACCATATTCGAGTTTTATGTATGATTTTTTCAATATTTTGGTTTTTAATATAAAAATTAAAATACCGGTATTATTTTAATTATAAATGTAAATTTTTTATTGTTATTGACAGTGACATTGACATTAACTAAAAAGGTATATAAAGTTAGCAAAATTTTCCGCTTATTAGTCGCTAATTAGTTGCGAGTCAACTGGATTTGTCGCTATTGTTGTTTTTTTTTCCGGGTGCCCTGCTAACTTGATGTAAAGTTAGCAGGACAACTATAATAAAAAATATATTTAATATTGAATGGTCATCTAAAATCACTTATTTTTTTAGCCAATAATTAGTTGCAATCGAATAACGTCGATACCAATTTGTTTTAAATAACAAGTTGCCCTGCTAAGTTTATATCAACTTAGCAAGTCAACACTGATTGAAAATTTATTAAAAAATTAATGGATTACCTTAAACTACGTTTTTTTTGTCGCTAATTAGTTGCTATCGAATAACGTCGATGCAATTTTTTTTTAATAACAAGTTGCCCTGCTAAGTTTATATCAACTTAGTAAGTCAACAATGTTACAAAATTTATTAAAAAATTAATAGATAATCTTACAGTACGTAGTTTTTTCTGTCGCTAATTAGTTGCAGAGACAAAGGCATAAGATATTATTTTGAAGAAAAGGATATTTTAAATCTTATACAGTGCTTGTCAAAAATTATGCCCTATACAGAAAATCTCTTTATTTTCAAAAACGATTCTCACCAGTATCTGCATTAATTATTACTTATTAATGCATCAATAATTTATATTTAAGAAATATTCAAATGTGCACATATTCATCATCATGCTTATCAATTATATATTTTCTTTCCACAGAAACTTTTTTTAAGTGTTACTTCATTATTTTTATTTTAATGTATATTTTATTATAATACTGCAGGATTTCTAAAAAACGGTGTAAGATATCAATTGAAATATGTTTTACCTTTTTTAGAAAAGAGAGGAATCGAAAGATGTCAGAAAATTATAAAATTTGAAACTGTCAAAAATGTATAATTTTAAATGTAATTATTATATATTAGTATTAGTATTATTATATATTAGTAGTAGTTTATGTAGTAGTATAGCACGAGCATATTAGTATGAACTATTTTAAATTCTCAAAAATTTCATAGTTGTCATTTCTTATTTTGCAGACTTGAAACTCGATAGGATGTTTTTTATGAAGTAATTAGGTACTAAATAAAGTAAGTAGGTACCAAATTTTTGCCTCCCCTGTATACACCCTGTTTTCATTTTTGTGTCTTTTTTACGCCCAACATCACTTTTAATGACGGATTAATGAAACTAAACAATATTTTAATAATTTCAATAATTCTCTGAAAGAAGTCTAAGATGTCTGTGAGTGTCGTGTCGTAATATCTGTGGAAGTATTTACCTGTGGTTTTACATTGAGGCAGGATTTTTGTCTCAAGCACCTCTGATGCTGTGCAAGAAATACCATTTTTTCTGCAAGTACACCATTTTGCTCCGCAATCTAAAATGGCAATCTTTTATTTGGAATATTCACATTTAAGTGAGAATACTTTTTTATGTCTACAAAATGTCAAAATTGTCAAATCTTTTGGTACTGACGGAAGGGTCTGTAAGATAGGAAATACATCTTAATTTTCGAGTTGCCAACCATATTCAGAGTAGTTCAAGAAAACTAGCGTCAGTATTAAATCGTTAAGCCAAATATGAACTTGCTGATGTGCTCGTAAACAATATTGTCGTAAACTTTATCTACTATTTTGGAAATAGCTAGTAAGCCACGAAGGCAGTTGATGGAAATGACGTATTTATTATTTGTGTAGAGTTTCAGAGTGAAACAGTGAATATTTTCCAAGGTTTTGTCATTAAATGTTATGCCCAAATCATTCAGCGGAAAATGAGCATTTAAATAGATCTTCCAACAATGTTTTCCCAAGCCGGTAAATTGGCTTGCTGTATCGCATCCAGTAAAAGCTTGAATCGCAGGCAGATTTCTTAAAAGCACTGGATCTTTATTTAAAAGGTGAACGGGTATAAATCGAAACTTTATCTTTTCTACCTGTTTTCATCTATATTTCAGGGCTTAAATATTATTTAAAATGGCACAGTAGTACTAAAACGTCGGTATCCCTGCAATCAATAATACATGTATTGTAGCCTGCCTTTTTGATAGACAATATAAAATATTAAGTAACATCCGCGCGCGTATCCACTTCTTCATGGTTAGACTTCCAAAATTGCTTCTGTTCTCTAGAATGTCTGAAAATCCGCCACTGTAACAAATTCAACAGTTTGATTTAGAAAATATTTGCTGATTTGTTATGACAGAAAATTTGTCAATTGATTTTTATTGTAAACTGAGTCAATAAACAATTGTCATTGTCGTGGCAAGGGAACATCTTCGCCATTTATCTTTGTATCGATAGATTTTTTACCTCCATTGTTTGTACCCTTTGCTTTAGAGTTCTGTGAGTTTTGTCAGAACCCTTTATCAAGTTACCGAAAGTGTGCCCACAAATTAAGCATTTTTCGATGCTCCTTTTAAAACGCGTAAACTTGATCAATACTTTCAAAAGTCGAAATTCTACTTTGAGCCATCTTTGGTTTTCTTTCTAGCAGATGACAAAAAATGACGCCTATCATGATTTTAACATTATTATATTATCAAAAATTATAACCTCCTCATACTTCCGTTGGCTTATATTGCGGACTGTTAGAAAATAATCAACCGTTGTACGTGATTTGCGACAACTATTTTTCATATCGTTACAAAAACAATTCTGATTAACTACTAGATAATTCACATGCGCTTTACTGAATTCCAGCGCATTGATGTATTTTGATGTTATTGGATTTACGTCATGATTATGGTAATAATAGCAATCCAAAGTTGCATGAAAAATGTTTTGCCACACCCGTATGATTGCAACCCGCACCGACAAGTTAAAATCGTGTGGGATGCCTAGCTTCCCGCACTGTTGTATTACAATATGCTTTTACACTAAAGCCATATTTGTGCATAACCCTATAGATTTCTCGATCTTTCCCCAAACTTTATCATCATTACCTTCTCCTGTTATGTTGTTATAGAAGGCAGTTGAAGCTCATTATAACTTTATATAAGTTTGCTATCATATGTACTCTCAGGATCCTCTCACATGTTTTCGTTATGATCATGAGATTCCCCAGAATAAATACTGCAGCTACCATTAAAATATTCTGCATTGCGGATTATTTTTTACAAAGATATATACATAATATAATAAATAATTGTGTTTCACTTTACGTTACAGTATTGTATTTAATTAAATAAATCACCCAATGATTTTCGTTTCAAACTGTATATCATTCGATTACATTTTCATTTTTGTTCGTTTAGGTTATAATTATTTATCCAATTAGCATAATAAATACATACTTGTATCATGGATAAATAAGTTAAATGATATCATCATTAGGTATATCAAACAAATGATGAAACTAAATGTATTATTAAATATCTCTTGAACAGTATATGAAAATAGGATGAATTATTTAGGAGCTGTGGTTTAAGCAGTATTACGAATCATTTGTTAAGATACATATCACTGACGACTACTGCTACGACGGCGACATCCGGGGACGATTATTAAAATCATTTTAATCGCGTCCTGATGGTAAGGTGGTTGGCGAAATGCGCATCGAGCCAAGTATAAGTGGTGTTCATAGAAACTCAGTAAGCGTCGTCAGTGCTATCGTCACATCAGAGGTTCTAACCCCTCCCCAGCCCCTACGCTGCGCCGGTGTGGTGCAGCGCATCGGTCACGATTATAAGAAAACTAAAGGTATTAGAAAATAAATACCTACGCCACATCAGGGACTCCAATATATACATCTCCATCAGAGACCTACACAACCTTTGTCCCGACATAGTACCAATAGCGGACTACATCAGAAACGTATAGCAAAAATTCTATAATTTCATACTGAATGATAGTCCGCTAACAAACAACATCAAACATCAGGGAGCACAACACACATTTTATAATAAAACAAATTAATATATCAAAATCTACCCATATTCAATCCAATTTAGGCATTTTGTCCACTTTTGAACAATTTTAACTTGAGAAATTTATTCATTTTTGTTTCCAAATTCCACAAATTGACCTATTTTATTGGATTACTAGAAATCTATAAATACAAAAACCTTTTTAACTCAACTAAATTAGTCATTCTATTTTACGTTTTCTTCCCCTATTTGTGTTACCATTTTATGGGGATTTTTCATTTGGCATTTTTACCAACAGGCAAACTAAAACACCTCGAAGAGAGACACCAAAACTATTTATGAAAATTCAAAGTCCCATTTCCAACTTTTCAATGAATACCATTCATTGCTCTATTGCAAGATCAAATGACAGATAATACGCACCTCAGCGTAAGCAACTGCTAATTACTTCGCTATTAATTTTCGTTTAACGTCTCGGTGCTCAGCCTTTTAATTGCCATGTCGCTTGCTGCGCGTGGATGTCTGGCTTGTCCCGGGCATGGTATTATAGTTGGACGTATTTTCACATTATAATATTAATTTAATTTAAAATCTTTGACTGGTTGATTGGTTCTACTGGACTTAATACTTATGACCTAGATATTATAATTATAAAGTATTCTAAATATTATCAAGTAGATAGCTATCTTTTTCTACATAACTTATTTTATACATATAATTATTTTCTGTTATACCTGTATTATTTTTCCTTAAGTTTAACATTATCTAAAACGTTATCACTAGATATGGGAGACAGATTATAAGGAAGTAGTTAAATATAAATATTAATATTAAAAAAATATAAATATTCGTTCAATACTATTAACCCATGAAAAAACTGTCTATATGAAAAAACTCCCTACATACTACTTCAAATTAAATATCAAATGTATAATACATTATATTTGCTTTGGTTTTACCTGACTTAACTTATGGACATCACAATAGAAGTACCTGTATAAATCTATAATATATTCGAGTCATCTTGTTAAAACTGTACTGTCCGTTGTTTGGTAATGGTAATTTACGTATCGTATACGTAAAGTTGATGGCTTCTCGAGCAAGTAATTTGCCAAGGGCCACTACTCACTTCTTGTGGATGACCGACGAATTACGTCAGCATGTTAACGGAACACTGCCTCGGAGTTCCTATGAGGCATCAAGAAATATACTTAGTTGGCAAATTAACCACATCACGTATTAGAGCGGAAGATGAGAGACCCTTAAGACCTCCATTATTATTTCTCGTTTCAAGTAGCTAGAATATAGTAGTTATGCAGCGTCATCAGTGCAGTGTAAACATTACACAATAACAAGTAATCCGATTTCGAGGAAATCAGTCTGAAATATGAGCTTATTGACATGTCACTCAACTGGACTAGATATGTTTACCAAAGATGTACAAATATATTTTGATTGGATTGGAAGTTTGCGAGTTAAAAAAAAATCCGTTTCCTGGCGTGTTACGTATACTATTTCTTCGGCAACCATCTAGAATAACAAATCAATAAAGTACGTTTCTTTATATTATTTATTTGTAGAACAAAATGAGGAACATTCTACTTCTTATTTATATTGAACATGGGCTGATATCTAAATGATTCAATTTGTTTGATATATTTGATATATTTAAATTACTGTTTTTTTTAAGTTAAAACATGTAGGTAAGTTACCGATTCATATTGATTGTTTTCAAGTGTTAATTTTTTAACGGTCTTGGCAATTTTAATTTTGTTTGTTAGTTTATTGTCGATATTTCAGCGATATTGGTAGATTTACAGCCACTGCGACTCCTTAAATTTGTGATATTTCTACCAAAATCAGCAAATAACATCGCCGAAGTTCGACGAAGACAATTGGCCTGTGTCTATAGTATTTTTTAGGATTGGGTAGCTTTAAAAACAACAATCCTTAGTCGTATCGAACATTTTCTTTTATTGTAATATATAAATAATAGTTGTTGTGTGAAGCATGGTATGACCGTGAAGATAAATATTGCCCATAAAATATCAAATTTTCTTACCCAAATACAACAAAAAATGTTTTCTCAATTTGTGCTTTGTAATCCAACATTTTCACAAGTAACCTGTCGTCCTTGCGGTTAATATGATGAATCGACATTTTTGAGAAGTTCACCCCATCTATACCCACCCAAAATTGTTGCTGAAAATAAAAAAAAAATAAGTTGCTACTTTTTCGTACAATCGTAATTTTTTTCTTTACATTACCTTTATAGGCCATCAGTCAAATAGTACAGAAGAAATCGCTACAATCGCAAATTAACGGCTAGTTCTAATTTTTTAATATGTTGTTAGGACCACTACCAGTAGTGTATATTTTTTATCCAAGTTTGCATCTTCGAAAGACCTGTGCGAACTTTGCAACATGGAATCTTTCTAGTTATACATTTGATTGTGGATGACTAACACTAGATATAGTTAATTTTATGAGTATTAAGAGTATTGTCAAATTCTCGTCCTTAATAGCAATGGATACGTAACGGTGTTCCGAAATGTTGAAAATATAGTAATAAGGTGTTTATTACTGATTTTTCTTCTGTTTGACCGATAGGCTTACCATTTGCTCAATTCTCTATTTTTTATGGATTTTTTGAATATATTCTGTAATTCTGTAGATTACCTTTTTAATGGAAGAAATAAGTAAGTAATAAAAATGGATAAACAAGTCAAATGTATAAGTTCGTATGAAATAAATATTAAATGTGTGAATTGTTTTAATTTCATATACCAATTGAAGTAGTTACTATGAAGACCAATGCAATTCCCTATAACGCGAGAACATTCTGGTCCTTTATTTTTCATTATTTTGGGTCGACAATTTAAGCTCAATTGTAATAATATCTGATAACAACGAATCATCTAAAGCGTTTCAGTTGTGATAGCTTGAATTCAAAGAAAACTCGGATCAAAATCAATGTGTGATTAAATATAGGTTCGTGTATATGCCCGTTTCAACTCGATCGAATAAACGTTATGATATGACACAAACAGCGATGTAATCAGTGGCGGCTCGTGGTAGTTGCAAGAGTTGAGGTTAACACCTTCGTGTATTTTGGTACTACGATTAAAATGTTTTAAGTGCCTAAAACAATCTTTTCAACACAGGGATTTTTTGCAATACAATAAAATATATGGCCGGCGGTACAAACTCTATATGAATTTCCACATAGCTATTCATAACAAGAAAATTGTAGGGTTCGCGAATTTCCCGATCTCTGTTTTCGTTAAATATTCCGTTATTTTTGACGTTAGCCAATTATATATTTTTTTTGTTTTTCTTTTGTTCAAAATGTGGAGATAAAACAACATCGTGAAAGGCATATATTATTACCTATATCGATAATATCTATTATATTATATTAAATTTAGTCTTACCTTGTTTTGTTGTAATTGCTTGATCAAATGGTAGATTTTCAGTAACATGAGTCCGGTAGAATATTTCTCAACAGATATAAATGTTTTTTGGGTGATGCTGAATACATATCTGAAGATTGCTGCCACGTATGAGCACCGGCTCAGGTCGAAAAACGCAAAAAAACGGAGCTCGAATAACCTCCCTAACCTCAAAATTAGACCGATTTTTATAAGGTCGCCATCGTCAGTAGAAAAAGGAAATTTTTACCAATTTTTGTGAAAACTGCAAATTTAAAATTTCAAAATTTAAAATTTCGCTGTTCACTAAAAGCAAAATTTGATGCTTTACAAATTTTATTCGACTAGTTTTTCATGTAGAGTGGCCGTTTTCAAAATACTGACGCCTAAAAGTGAGTTTCTTGCAGTGTTCACAAAAGTTGGTAAAAATTGCCATTTTTCGATTGAAGATGGCGACCTTATAAATCGGTCTAATATGAAGGTTAGGAAGAAATTTTACAGTGAGGTTGGGCCTCAGTTGCTTCATACAAGGAGCTGCCACTGGATGTAGTAATTTTATCAGAATCGCTATTATTTATTAGGCCTACGCTGATATTCTTATATTTAATACGGAGTATTAAATTCTTATATTTAATACGGAGAACTTTACGGAGCTGAACTTGAAGTAAAATTATACTTCCAACCAAACCATGTAATTCAGACTGTCTAGTAACTAATCATACAAATTGCACGATTAGTCACATTGAATAAAACATTAATCAAATTTATAGGGCAACGCATTTTACACCACCTAATTTATTGATAGACAATAAAATTGTGTTAATTAATAGAATAATGTAATTAAAATATACAAGAAACGATTAGACGATAGGTAGTAGTATACTACTGTAGATACTGATGTAATTTAAGCAGTTGACCCGTGTGAGCCAGTAGAATAGGGCCAAGGGGGCAAAGGGTACGAAAGTTTATTTTTAAGATAAAACAATTTTTAACCCTCCGTAGCTAACATGATTAATTTAAACAGGAAAGCTAACATCCGTCTACGAGACTGGCTAAAAAAAAATTTTAAAACAAGTTGCAAAAAATTATGACTTAAAATTTTATCCTTTATGGTAAGGTAATTACAAAGAACAAATGGAAAAATTATATTTGTTACACGTCGTTTAATTAAATTATTAAATAACAAAGAAAATGACGTGAATATAACATAATATTCTTAAAATGTCTTTAACTAAAAATAGAAACAATTTTTGCGGTAACTCCACCAATGATATTATTTAAAATATCGTAAAACATTACAAATTATAAATAATTGCACATGCATTAGTTATAAACTGAAGAACAAAATACAACTTGGCATTGAATATCAGCACACTTCTTACAGATAGCAGATAAGTGGATAAGGTACATGAATTTTTTACATTTATGGCAACTAAATCTGGTCTTTCTACTTTTTTTATTAGAGCCAGTAAGAGCATCGTCCATGTGTAGGGGGTTGACTTTGTGCATTTTCCGTAGCTGAAATATTATAAATTTCTTGAATCCGCAATCTGGACGTTCTAGGAACAGTACCTATTACAATTGAAACGCTTTTTTGTATGGTTCTCAACTAACTGTGTTGCCACTGTTTCTAAAAATACTTTTTTTTTTCATAATTAAGCAGCCCATGTTCAACGGCGTGACTACCCATCTCGGTCTTACTCATGTCAAATGACGTTACTATCTATCTTAAGTTTATCGAAGTGTAAACCTACCTTTAGACTAAATAGTGGCGCCATATAGTATGAGGTGCACTTACCTATAATATAAAATATGAAAATTTATTTAACTAATATCTAGAATATATTTGTGATATAATCTGCCACTTCTATTCCATTATATTATAATGATAAACTCGGTGAACGCGCAATGATAAAAGGAAAACACTTTGTCCCTGATTACAGCTTTCGTATATAGGTTACATAATATTTTACCATATAATAAAATATACTCGTGTACCTACCTACTCGTGAAGGTATTCGTGTAATTTACCTTTCTCATTTTAACCACAAATGATATATTCAGAAATATTCAAATCTAGAATTGGAGGAACAGTAGAACTAAATGCCCATAAGCACGCGAACTGAACACGTAAACATTGGAAAGATAATGCCAGTTGCTTTAATAAGTACATTTGTATACTCTAATAATACTAAATGGCGTTTTAAACTCACTTTGTATTTTGCTGCTACATACGAGAACCTAGTTAGACGACACGAATTGTTATACCATTATTACATAGGTATAATTTCATAATGAAAATTATTTTATATCGTAATTATGATTATATACTAAGTATACATGTATTTTAAGCCATTATTATATAATTATATTAACATTATATTAACAGTATATCATTATATTAATATTGCACTTGACAGTTTTTTCGTTGAGTATTCTAAGCAATACAAACATTATCTATTTGGAGATACGTTTCTGCAGAAGTAAATACTTAATATAAACCTATATAGCAATAATTACTTAACTAAACTTAAACCAGTGACTGAAAATTGAACTAAACATATCATATTTTTACTTAGTAACTAAGTAGTTGACCATTTTCTGATTTATTATATAGTTTTAATCAATAATTTTATTTCTTAAATAATTCTCTATATTCTGAAAATCCGCCTGTAAAAGGTTTTTTACAGGCGGATATAAAATATAATCGAGTTACTTGGTATTTAGAATTTTATGTCAAAAGACGAACGTCTAATTCAGTGAAATTGACGAGCTGAGAGACAAATTTTGAAGTAACGAAAATATTTTATTTTAAAAACTTTTTACAGATGTTTTTAGATTAATTATTAGAGAATTATTTAAAAAATCACAATAGTTTCAAAAAATTCCTCGTCTTATCCCACCGCAGAGCACACAGCATACACTTTTCAATTTGGTATCCATCCGCGCGTACGTTCTATAGCTCATGGTCGTCACTCTTTCGCTTGGTCCCCAAGAGAAACGATGAGTGAAGGCCGTGCGCAGAATGTGTTCCACTTCGTCCAGGCCTTCAACCAGATCCTAGTAGCTGAAGAAGATATATCAGATACGACAATCACAACACCATTTGGCCTCATAGAGTTAACCTTCATGTCTTTTTGCCTCAGAAATGCAGTCCAAACGTTCCAGATATTTATAGCAGAAACTTCACATCTGTAAACGAATATCTTGACTCTTCATCGTCCAAAAATTCCGAAGAGCTGTAATCGACACCGACTACAGACTCTCGCATCCTGTAATTGACGCGACTGTCAAGCCCGTAGCTTAGCGTAACCATGTGGCCGTCAGTTAAAAGAAACGGAAGAGAATGGGCGCACAGTGATCTCCAGTACCAATGATCTGACGAATCACTGCATGTCTCGGCACCCGTTGGTAAGTTCGCGCATCCGTCAGTTAGTTTCTACAACGTTCACTTTTAACTTTAATGTCCAAGTGTCCAAGTGTCCAAGTGAACGTAGTCATCATGCCACCATATAGAACCAGGAATGAACCGTAGGGCGCACATTCTACAATAGCTGGATTGCACTATTTGGTACCTCGTTAAGAGGTACCACTAAGAGTAGGTAGCTTAGGCAGTTTTAGTCGCATATTTTCACTTTTGAATCGTTTGCTAGGCAGGACTCATCTTAAAACATGGGCTTATCCTCTTTCAGCCATTGGTAAGGTCGAGAGGTACCACCGACACCTGAAAGCAGCAATTGTGTGTCAGCAGGACAATAGCTGAAAACAGGAACAGTACTTTTGGGTATCCGTGCTGCCTACAAAGAACATGAACAAGGGACAGTAGTAGATATGGTGTACGGTCAACCACTCCGTCTCCCCGGCAAGTTTCTTGGCTCTCACCACTGTATTTAGGACCCACGCAATTCTTGAAAAATCTTCGGTAATGCCAGTGATACTGAATGCCCAGTGGAGTATCACGGCATGATGAAAGGAATATCTTGATCTTCAAAACCTTATCAACCACCGAGCAAGTCTTCGTACGTCATGATAGCCCTAAGCAACTAATGTAACACCCGCTGATGATTCTTATAGAGTAATCATACGCTCGAAGAAGACATTTGTACACACACACCGATACACACCGAGTGGTCGTGACCCAGGTACAATATTTATCGGCAGACTCCAATCAGGCTACGTCTTGACTGAGGTTCCAGATGACCTTCACGCTATTTGATCAGTCCCATAAAATATTAGCATGAACGAAATTATCCCATAGCTCAACGAATTCATATGTCATTACTTAAAATATTCTAGTTATTTGTGCATATCTGTAGATATCCTACATTACCTAGATATTGTATATACCTAGACTTAATACACAATAAGTACACTGTCCTATAGAAACCGCTGCTGATTAAAAAAAATGATTGCACTTACACTTCCAATGTTAGTTGTCCAAGTCATTTGTTCAGTATTACTTTTTAATATCAATAGCGCTGTAACCACTGGGGTTTTTACCAGATTGACCGATGTTGAAATGAAAGGGAGCGTCGGGGTTTGCAAAAATATGTATACATACATAAATATATACACACATGATCTCATAGTCCTGGGTTCGTCGCGTATGCTTTAAAGTTAGAAGGGGAAATCTTAATATCGAAACATGGGGATTTAGCTTACCTCATATGCTCTCATGATGTCGGTGTTAATCCTGTATGGCTAAAACCTCACATCATCACTAAGATTCACGAACTAACTTTGTCGGATAATATTGAATTTCGTTGGTCAAGAGATTAATTCAAATAACTTCAAACCAAGATATATATTTAATATTTAACAGAATAAATTACGCTGACAATAAAACATTTACACTAAACAAACTATAAATTTGAACACAACCAGATGCGTCGCGCAAATAACGAATCTATTCATATGAAAACAAAGCTAACCGCTAGGGTTAAGTAGACCTGATTCTAATAGAACAATTTTGAGTGCCTTTCCGCTTATTAAACTATTTGACTTTAAACCCGAATTTACTGTATGAAAACCTGCCGGAAACTGCATAATTTTGACTAAGATTGTTGCTCCAGTCCTCGCTGGGCGGGACCAAAGTCGATCTTTCATCCCCTTTAAGTAATACCACTTACTGGGGGTGAAATCTCCACCAATCCTATGGGACCTACTTTACCCCTTACATGATCTCAGGAAACTATTCCCGTACTCTAACGACATCTGGTTGCAAAATAGAAACTAAACATTTTACATGACATTTCTGAGATTACTCTTTCTGCATCAATTAGTTAGCTGTTTGGCCATTTTTACCATACCCGAAAACCATAAATTAAGTGACGCTTCTAACGGACGACTATTATTTATGGTCGAATCTTTTCATGACGCTTTTATGGATCCTGTTAATTTTACAATTTATTTGAGATATTTTACTTTTTTGGTAGTTACACATCTGTTTGCGATTACGAAGTTATGCATTTACGAAGCTATGAAATTTTGACAAGACCGTACTTAAAGAAAACACACTATACAAGATGAATTACTCATTTAATGTGGACCTTCTTAGAATTCTCTAAATAATAAACAAAGGACTTCTTGGGTTGCTATTCCCTTTCCGAACAGAATTATGACCTGCACTTTACCATTTTGTTACAGCGCTATCGCAATGTAATTTTAAGGAATATGAGTTGTAGTGTATACTTATAAAACGGCAAAATCAGTAATAGAATTACTGACTTGATGAAAAATGTTCGGAACGAGTCAGCTTTTTATATATTTTACTTGTATCATGGTATGCTATTTCTAAATAATCCCGACTTATTCACCAAACTACTAACTGCTGGTTTGATCAAACTATAGTTACCAAATATAGGCAACATGTAATAGATTTATTTTATACTATCTATACAATAGTAGCTAGCTTTTATTCCAATATGTGATTTGGTTTAAAGTAAACATTAAATACCTATGTGATAAATAACAATTTGGATATACGGTATTAGTATCGATATCACTTTGTGCGTAGCAACACACAAATGGAACAGATACTCGATGCAAATTTATTATCAAATTTAATTGCAGCAATGTATCATAATAAGTATTCATTGCTGCTATCTGATAGTGTGACGTCGCGTCGCGCGTCGGTGTGACAATTGCAGTAATAGTCTAGCCCAATCAATCCGACTGCATTTGACCAATTTTTTAATAGGTTGTGAGGATCTATGTCAATAGTAAGAAATAGCCCGGGCAGTGATATCACCAAAGTGTTACTCCATATATTTAATGGCAATTTAAACTTTATATGCATAGCTATTAATAGATACAGGAACACGTGGTCGTCCAACCTATCCTGGTCTCTCAGACTGCACTATGACACATGTAGTTAATGAATAATGCTATGCTTTTCTTGCCATATTTAAGTCACGATTCGAAATTAAAATCGTCGGCCCCGTGAGACCCTGATGGTGGCCCTCTGGAAAAAAGTGGTAAGTTTCGAAGGGACAGATTAACCCATCGATTTTTTTTAGTCATCCAGGTCTCATCCTGGTAGTATTTTATGGCCAACATGTATGTACTAATAG
The DNA here is from genome assembly GCA_964058915.1 of Tetropium fuscum. Taxonomy (NCBI): domain Eukaryota; kingdom Metazoa; phylum Arthropoda; class Insecta; order Coleoptera; family Cerambycidae; genus Tetropium; species Tetropium fuscum. Next base: position 30,750 of record CAXKVY010018534.1, on the reverse strand, counting down.
TTTTCATTACCTTAAATTTTTAAGTATATATTATCTATGAAAAAATCTTTAAGCAATATACTCGTTATTAGTATAAAATTTCACTTATTAAAGTTAGAAAGAAATAAATACATTAATAATAAAAAATATTTAAACAAATTAATATTAATTATTAATAATTTGCCAATAAATAGTTATGACGAAAAAATAAATAGTTTGAGAAATACAGATCAAAATATTATTTATTATGATATCCCTATAAAATATGATGTACGAAACTTTTGTCTTGAGGATCGTCAACGTTCATCAGAATCATCACGGCTGGAAGCTGTTATGTCGTCATCTGAACAATATTTATTTTCTATTTCATCGGTTTTGTTATATTGTATGGTAAAATAAAGGTAAAATCACAGTACCAAAAAAGTATCACAGTACCAAAAAATTGGAGACAGCATCAGTGAAACATGGGATATTGTATTATGTAATTGCGCTCCAAATTTTCCGAGAGGGTGGTCTAACAAAATTAAAGTCTGGTTAAACATCTCTGATGGGTGGTCAAATATTGTGTAGCTTTTCCAATCCCTAAAATGCACTCCCTTGTACTTGAGCGGTATGTGAAGTTCGCCCCAATATAATTATTACAAAAATGCTTTTTCGCAATAACTTTTTTAGTGGTGAAACTAAGAGATGGTCTTTCCTATTCTTACGATACTATATCCTCTGGAAAAGATAATATGTCGTAAACATAGAAATGGACTTAGCCCCAGCAAAAATGTGGCTCTGTAACATGTAATTGTGACCCAAATGTTTCGAGATAGTAGTTTCGGGAGTCGAACGCAATTAGGGAGTGGTCTAAAATCTTTAATTGGTGGTCAAATGATGCTGGTCCTACGATGCTGTATTCTCGGAAAAAGATAAAATTTCATTACGAATAAAATTCATTAAACCCCCAGGGAAATGTGATTTTTCAACATAATAATTGCGCTTCTGTGTTGATGTGAAATTTATTTGTCATAAAAAACAAAATTTGGTTTAAAAAATAATCGGTGGTCTTACGATGGTCAAACAAGTAGTCACTTCCCCTTCTCGCCCTATTTTTTCGGAGCCAACTTTACAAACCTGTGTTTATATAGCTGGATACTGTGTACTACGTCCAAAAAGGACGTAGTACACAGTCATCTAACGTTATAGATGAAAAGGACGTCTAACGTTATAGATGAAAATTATACTCGAAAACGAATTATACTAACATTCTATTTTATGGCGAAGGTGCGGGTTACAAGTAATAATTAATTGCTTAAATTAATGGCTTTGGTATGTTAATTGCTTCCTGCTGCTGTTTACAGTCTGGGTTATATTTTCATATAACATACATAACGGTACTTCTTAACTTGTATGTAACAGACTGCCTGACCTGCGACTACTACGGACAGTACTGCTCACTGTAGTAGGCATGACTCAAGGTATTATACAAATACACATTAAGAGTTTACCCCATTTAGATAAGTGCAGGAAACATTTATTTTTATTTTATTTTTGGAATAAATTAATATCTCAAAACCTCCGCCAATTGATATTTCAAAACCTTTTAACCCTGGGAATCGGAAAAGCATGTGAAGAACAAGTGTGTCTTCCTAACTTGGTTGTAACCGAGACAAGAACATGGAATTTGCTTAACATCCTCGAGCATCATAAGAACCGGAGACCGTCCTCACTTCCATTGGTAGGTTCCAACCTTTTGCTGGAAATGAATCAAGAAGAACGATTCGTCCTGTTGATTAGGATCTTCTATAGGAAACCCTGGCAGAAATCGACGAGTGCAGTTCCAATGATAGAATTATTTATGTAAGTGCAAATCAAAGAATCGTCTCTATATAATTATTTACATATTTTTATATTTTATTCGTCATACGAGACAAAAGTTATATTTTAGCGTAAAATGAAAAACTGTTCCGTTGTCTAATTTATTTGAAAAGGTTATTTATAAAGGATTTGTTTATTTATAAAGGGGTATAAAAATATAACAACTAAATTATTGAAACAAATAATTGAGGTAAGTAAGTTAAATTAAATAAATTAAAATGATTGACAATAAATAATCAAACCTTATACACTGTGAATTATTTTCAATTGTTCCCAAATTCGAGGGATACCAAATATTTTAAAATACATATATAAAAGTCTGCGATCACGCACAGCGTATGGCAGGTGATGACCAAAAAATATTGTTAAATCTACATATTAAAAACAAATTGAGAGGTAGATCAGCTCAAGTAGTTAACTCACGAAATACAGAAACTTGGTTTGAAATTAAAAACTTATTAAACGCACAGTTTGGCAATTCTCGAGATCTCACAGCACTTATTCAAGATTTACAACGAACTAAAAAATTACCTGGAAAATCCGCAATGACATTTTTATCTCGTTTACAAACCCATAATTCTAAAATGCATGCTGCCGTAATAAAATCAAATTTAAGTAGCAGCTCAATCAAGTTTACTAGATACAATGACTTTAAATACCTTACTTACAGGACTAGAACCTAAATTAGGACAACTAATTAGAGCTAGTAATCCGGAAAATATGATAGAAGCTTCCAATCGCATTAGACGAGATTTACAACTATCATACTTTGAAAGCCAAAAATTCGGTAAAGGCCAAAATCAAGATATCGCACTAAATCGGTACTTGAACGAAGAAGATATAATATACAAAATTTGCGATATAAGTTTTGTAATTTTTATAAACAAAATGGTCATTTATTTAACGAATGTCGTCAACAACAGTCACAAAATAGATTTTCAAATTAGCAATTTCAAAACTCCAAAAATTTCCAAAATAATAATTCGCAAAATTCCCACAAAAAATTTTAATTTTAATTTTAGAAATAATTATAATAGTACACAGAACCCTAATACACATAGAACGTTTCAACAAAATACTCAACAAAATTTTAATCAATCCAGACCTACGACAAGTCGGAGCAACACAGATATTAGAAATAATGAAAGATCACACATCATATTAATTCAAACAAGCAAATTATTGATAATAATGAGGATGTTCGGTCAGATTAAGATATAGATCAACCGCCTCCGATAATGCAAAACGACACCTCGGAAATAACAAATTTACAAGAGCAAATGAATGCGATAAATTTAGAGGATTACAATTCAAATCTGAGTTTCCCAGAACCATTTTTTTTTCTGAACCCCTTGCTCACAGTAAATTCAAGAAATCTCTATTACGTGAAAGATATCACTAATACGTTTAAAATACTCATAGATACCGGAGCAGGACTTTCTATTTTTAAAGAACATACTGTTGAAAAATTTCCAAAAAGAAATCCAAGAAATATTATTTCAACGATTTAATTCAACGATTAACAAATTAAAAATTTTTAATTAATCAATCAACATTTATCCTCTTTAAAATTGACGTTCCGCATAAAGCTTACGTTTGTAATTATTTAGATGTCGAATTCGATGAATTTTAGGGTCAGGCTTTTTAGAACACTATGATTGCGTAAAAGATTTGAAAAACAAACAATTAATCACCAATTTTAAAACACCTCCATTATTTAAAGTCGACGAAGATTCCATCTTAAAACCACCTAATAATTTCAATAAAGATTCAATAATATGAAACCAGATATGAATCGAATCACGAGTTGAAAAAATTTACAAATTAAAATGTAATTTACAAAAATGCTGATGCAATTTTATTAGGCCAAGAATAAGAGAGAGTACAAATACCTAATGTTATAGTTAAAATTAAAGAAAATGGTTAATTTATTTCTAACGTCAATATTAAATGCAAATGCAATACCTAAAAATATCGAATTTTCGAACATAAAATTAGAACCCATAACAGATATTGAAATAATGTTAAACTTTAATTCCGAAAATAATGCAAATGAAACACAAATAATTGATAGAGATTTGGAAATGCGAAATTAATTACTACTAGAACATCTTAATAGCGTGGACCGAGATTTAATAACTAGCCTATGTTTAGATTTTTCCGATATATTTTATTTAGAAGGTGACAATTTAACATTCACTAACCAGATAAAGCATTCTATAGATAATAATTGGACAAATAATGGGAAACCCGTTCTCTAAATTATATAGGTTCATAAACATGTTCATAAACAAGAAGTAAAATCGCAAATATCACAAATGTTACAACAAGAAATAATTAGACACTCTGTATCTCCTTGGTCATCACCCGTTTGGGTAGTCCCTAAAAAACTTGACGCCTCAGGAAAACAAAAATGGCGAGTTGTTATAGATTATAGAAAACTTAACGAAATAACTGTAGAAGATAAATACCCGTGACCTAACATTTCAGATCTATTAAACCAATAGGATGACAAAAATTTGAAATCTAATAATAATACTAAAAAACATAGCGTAACATTGTAATAAAACGTTGTAATAAACCTCGCAATCAGTATTAAGAATCTAAACAGCGATAATATTGACGCGGTCCGAAAATAGCTGTGACGGTACAGCCTACAATATTCGGTAGGCGTTGCGCCGAAAAGCGGCCGAATGAACTGTGAAAACAAGCGGTCGAGTGCATTACATTTAGCATCTGGTTTTCATCAAATGGAAATTAATCCCGATGATATTTCAAAAACTGCTTTTTCGGTAGAAAATGGACACTATGAACATGTAGAAAAAGAAAACTATATTCCTATTGCTTATGCTTCTAGAACTTTATGTCGTGCAGAAACTAAATATTCAACAAAAGAAAGAGAACTTTTAGCAATTGTATGGGCAGCAAAATACTTCAGGCCATATTTGTACGGTAGAAATTTTTTATTAATTACCAATCATCGACCATTGACATGGCTACTATCTATTAAAGACCCTGGTAGCAGACCTGCTAGCTAAACATAAACTGGATCAATACTCAGGCGAATTAGATAAAATGATAAATGAACCCCAGATAACAAAACATATATCCTGGTTTACTTATGTTACTATTACTCTTATTATAATTATAATTATTATGTACACCATATGTAAATGCAAACGAAGAAGAGGAAGCCTCAACATTGGAATTACCAGTTCTAGCGATCAGCCTTCGCCAAAACATAGAATAGCCAAAACGCTAAGGCAATGGCTGGGTACCTTACTCGTAGAAGAAACAAGTTTAGAATTAACTACAAACTCACTCCAAAATGTACGCTTAAATATATAAATATGTAATGTAGTTATAGTAGTAAATATGTAGTTATAGTATTGTATAAATAATATTGTTTACCAAAATTGTAGCATTGTATAGCATCAAGTTTCTTTATGGGATGGAGTTGTTATATTAAAATATAACCTAAAATATAACCCAGACAGTAAACAACAGCAGGGAGCAATTAAGCTACCATAGATAGATACCATTTAAGCCATTAGACTTAATCCCATTTAAGCGTTTACCCCATTTAGATAAGTGCAGGAAACATTTATTTCTATTTTACTTTTGTAAATAAGCCGCTAATTGATATCTCAAAACCTTTTAACCCTGGGAACTTTGATCCCCGTTTGAAATTTCACTCTATTTGATAAAGTTATTGTAGAACAACTAAAACGTTGTTCCTGTCACGTACACTAATTGGCAGCTGCTATATAAATCTCTCAAGCACAGCTTAGTCAGTTTACTCATTGTTAGTAATACCATCACTTCAGTTTAGTCAAGATCAGTCTCACTTCAGATTCAGTCAGTCTTAAGTCCACGTTAAGTTGTAATTTTGTACCAGAACATTTTGGTATAATAAATATAAGTTTAGAATAGTATTTTTATTCGTGTAACAAGAAATAAAATTTTTAATAAGTCAAATTAGGAAAACGACATATAAAATATATGTAAAATGACGGAAACAGGTATATTGTCAGCAAATTTCATTTAAGATTTAAGCTTTAAATATACTTTAAAAACCAAGGTATTACCAATATTAATTATTTTTAAAAACTAAAATTATTTATATACGCACAATAATTATATATACGGCTTGAATTTATCAGAATCATGTAAAAACGAGTAGTAAAGATCTGTCCGACTTCGCGGATGAATTTGGTTGACCGTAAAATATTACCAGGCTGAGGACCTTGGCGACCATACAAATGAAAAAGTAGAATATTTTAACTTTGTTCAAAAAACAGCGAGTTTTCGTTCTTGCTCAGTGTCTCCTAAAGTATTCACCCTACAGAAAAAGTTTATTTTCTTTTAGTAGCTCTTGAAAAATTTTACAAAAAGTACCCACCTCGCGGAAAGTCATAGGCTAGTCGGCGCTCCCGTTACGTAATCTCAGTGACCGATTTCGGTAATTTAGCTCAGTGGACTTGGTGGTCGAGTATTACATTAATGTTAGGTGTATTACTTAGCAACGTACAAAGTAGTAGTAGGAAAATATATTTTTCTTCAAATATCAGAAAAGCATTACATTCCCTTACTCATTTCATGACATTAAAGTTTGACATATTTAAACATTATACGTTACTGTGCAAGCGAGGGATACCAGACCCCTCTAGCGGTCAGTTGCTACTACTCATCAGACATTACTAAGTAAAGTCTTTGACAAGCAGCGTCCTGCAATGCAGGCACCTAGAGCAGCGACCCTAGCCAAAGGTAGGCTAAACAACATACTGAATGGATTTACAGGTAACAACTACACAGAGAACTAATATTCCTACCTGTATTGAATTACACCTGCAAATCCGATAAGATAGCTATGGTCATTCACCAATACCTCCACCAGGTGTAGACTAGTTTCGAGCTGTCTGGTATCCCTCGCTTGCACATCACATATTAACTTCGTCAACAATAGAAGCAACATCTTCAGTATGGCCTTAATTGGAAGCTTGATCCATTACCTGAATTCCATAATAATTATTGTTATTTATGTAATGAATAATTGTCACATATTCTTGTTGCAATTTTCTTAACATATCGACATTTTCCTTGAATGATCAATCTGCCGATTTAGTGACGCAGAAATATGATTACTTTCTACAAGTATATTAAATTCCTTTTTACAATTTAACTTTGCAACTTCAACTAAAATTACCTGTTTTCCAGTTTTCCGGTACTTTGATAACTATTTATTGGGTGTAACTTTACTCTCAAAATTTTCATTACACTTCTGGAACCACTTGGAATACTTCACTAAATAAATTCATGACTAATCATTTTTTTGGGATTTTAACCCGGCATTTAGAAACTGTATGAATATGTATATCATAATTAGTGTCTACCGAGTTTTCTATATACTTACGAAAATGTAATCTGAGGAAAGAACTGTATTCGAAATAATATTTTCTCGTCCACTCGTCCACATTTCGCAATACAATGATACATCGTACGTTGGCAGTCCCTTTTATAATATTAAAGCCAAAATGTGACAGGGTAGTAGTAAAATTTGTCGTTTGAATTTATAATCACATCTGATAAATGTTTATTTATATCAAATTAACTTGATTGAATTTTTTCAGCCTTTTTAAATGGTTTAAGAACAATGTGAGCATATAATGTTAATAAATTATGTAGTCTTGTCCTATGAGAATATTGGGAATTCGTGTGTGTGAAAATTTTGAACATCAATATCTTGTTCATCATTCAAGGAATTCAATATTCAATTTTTCTTCATTTATCATCAGTTTTATTCTATTTCAGTTTTATGCTTTACAACGATGCCAATCTTGGTATAATAGATTTTAATTTCAGGTTTATTGATTCTAAGCGGTTTTAAGTTGTATAATAATTTTTATTTAATAGTTTATTATTATATAAATATTTTTATTATAATACAGTTTGCCACTAGTCTTAATACGTTCTGTAACATTGTTTCATATAAAGATTGATAATGATTTTCATCTTTATAATATTTCTCTCCGAAATGTTCTTAGAATATGGAACTTACATTACATCTACTCTAAACTCGTTGCGTCTTCATAAACCAAAATGGTTACACATATTATTTTACTCTCACCATTCGAGTTTTCCATCAACAATTAAAAATAGTTATATATAATTATAAGAAGCAAATAATTTATCATAATAAATATAATTAAATCAAAAAGGTAAAATATAAATAAATCTATCATAATAAATAAAGAAGCAAATTTTTGGATGAGCAAAATCAGCTCCTTTCCTTGATCTGTAAGAACAACCCTCCGAACTCTTCATTGAATTTTAATATAAAGAATTAGCATCTAAAAAATGTAAAGGCCAATTGGATAACTTTCTAATTTTTTTGTAAACAACGTACCATATTTTTTAGAAATAATTCAACATAATGATTTCTATCTGACGTTTCTTTTCGTTTGGATTTTAATTTGTATATCATATTCCGCACATCTTTTTTCCTCCATCTTTGGGTTCGTAATTTTTTTTAAAGTTTGTATTACCACTTACATTAAGCATATCACTAGTCTCTTTTTTTTTTCTCCTCTCTTTCTCCTCTAAAATCTGCTCTTTTAGTACAAGTGTGTACATGATACACCTCAACATTGCATGTAATATACAAGTGTTATATTATTGAAGGGCTTGATATAAATATCAGTATTCTTGTGAGCTTTTGCACGTGTATCTCTACATGTTGACAAAAAACACTGTGTGTTCTACATAATGTCCACCTAGTTGAATCACGACATTTTTCTATATGTTAAAGTTAATTAAAACATAATTTAATTCTAAAATATTTATAGTTGCCGTGAATGCAGTGTGAAGTAAATATTATACAGCGTATGAGTTTAGAGTTAACAAAGGAGTTGTAAAATTGAAGTACGTTGATGGAATATCTCATATCGTATTGTGTGCTAGCAGTCAATATATGGAAAGGAATTCATTTGCACCCAAGTACACGACCGAATTAGATCAGATATTAAAGCGTTCATAAAAGGTCGCCTATGATATATTCGCTATATATCGATGTGTTTCGCATTATAATTTATGTGTAGAGATATGGCAGGATATGCATATGTGTGTTATTAAATATCACATCAATACTCAGTTTACATTTATACTACTCCAGTAGATATTTAAAAATCTAATGAACGAATAGATTATTATTGATAACTATTTATAAAATATAAAATGTTAACCTAATAGGATTGTCTGCCAGTGCTAGAAATCACCAGCATTTTACAGTAATATTTACTTGGTCGTACCCCTAGAGACCTACATTCTGCAAGTTATATCATAAACACCTTTTCTCACAATAAATACGTACATATGGTACATTCGATTCTTTGGGTAGGTATTAATTTATTGAGAAAAATTACAACCATAACAGACAGTATACTCAATTAATAACATAGTAACACCGTACGTAGTTGCACATTGCAAGTCCCTGGCTGTATAATTCTTACGTGATCTGTTTTGCCCAAGGCTTCATTCTTATTTGTTGTAATACTTGAGTCAGAATTCAAATATCTATTGCTATTGTGTTAGTGTTTCCTAGTTAGTATGCCGGTTCATATTATTTCTCTTTTAATTTCCATTTCATCTTCCATGAAATGGAATGATGGTGATGTTTTGTGGTTGCAATATCGAAAATCAAATAACAAATTAGTTTACAAGATTTAAGTGGAATATGAAAGACTACTAACATATTACATACGAAGTTACCTCTTAGATGTATGCTGATAAAGATTCAGGCCTTATTAGTTTTTAAAATAAGTACTTTATCTGTAATTTGATGATTATTTACTTAAAATGGGACAGGTAAGAGCGCTCATGTCCTTTAGCTAGATTTCCAATTTTTGTTAATTTGTGGTTCGTAGTATAAAAAGCGCACTCTGAAATTCAAATTCCAGGATTTTTCTTTTGCTTATGTCTTTGCTATTCGCTTGACGGGATTGTCTTAGAATCCGTCTAATATAGGATTTGACAGGATGAAAAAATATGATCTACCCTTCCATATAATTCAAATATATGTATATACATTTTTAGCTTGATATCGTATATTTATGTTTCTTTCAAATCTTGCAACTGCTTTTCCAACCACTTCCCGATGAGCTAGAGACTTGAGATTTGTTCCGGTGACAATTCAACTCATCGTTTTTCTCCAATGTAATTCAGCCTATGCAATAAAATATTACATAGAATGACCTAGTGAATTACATAGTGAACACTGACAATATTTATGTCAGATAAACGTAAAAAAACTATGAATTTTATTTCGACAAGAACAATGAAACTGGTACAAATTTAACTTATGGCATCTGTTTGTATTACTTGAATTTGAATTTCCTAGTTCTTCGCGAATTGTAGGTACTTAAATCGTTGTTACCAAACCGGTTCATTTTGGAAATTACACGAGGCACTACAAGAAATTAAATTGTCAGATAAACTTAAAATAAATTATCAGCACACTTGGCATTTAATTATATACTATTTGATTTTCTTTCAAAATTAAAATTCTTGCTTCATTGAATTGTCATCCGAATACAAGTCTCGTGGTCTCAGTATTGCTTCAATATTTGTCATTCATTCATTACTGCTGCTGTTTTTATAAAATAATAATTCCCGCCTCGCGCTCGAAATTATTTTCGTCACAGCAGCAACTTGTATTCAGAATGACAAATATTGTCGGCAAAACACAGAACACTTATGGTATTATATATGACAATACAATTTAATATTTTTTTATTACAAAAAAAATCAGAATGGCGGATCCAAAATGGCAAACTTTCCTATCCATTAACCGATTTGTCTCAAACTTGAAAATTTGTGGTGTTTAAGGTCACTTGATATAATTTTAGTCTCAAACTTAAAAAAATGGCGCATCCAAAATGACGGCCTATCCTATTTATGCACCGATTTGTCTCAAATTTGAAACTTTGCGGTCTTTAAGGTCACTCAATACAATTTTTGACTAAAATTTAATAAAATCAAAATGGCGGATCCCAAATGGCACACCATCCTATTTATGGACCAATTTGTCTCAAACTTGAAACTGTGCAGTGTTTAATTAAAGCTACTTGATACAATTTTTAACTCAAATTTTAAAAAATCAAAATGGCGGATTCAAAATGGCGGACTATTCTATTTGCGAACCGATTTGTCTCAAACTTGAAACTTTGCGGTGTTTATCGTCACTTAATACAATTTTTTAGTCAAACTTAAAAACCAAAATGGCGGACTATCAAATTTATGAACCGATTTGTCTTAAACTTGGTACTTCTGGTTGTTTAAGGTTACTGGGATCATTTGGTTGCTTTTAACAGTTCCCGTATATTATACTTAGTGACGAGGGTTTGATAATGGAGGCAGGAGGTGGACATGGATAGTGGAACTTAAAACGTAGAAGAAGTTAAAACTACAAAATAAAAATAGGTAAAAAAATCTTTTAACTTAAACGGTTTTATTTTATATCATCAGTTGTACCAAAAATTTTATAAAAAATAATTGGAACACAAACCTGGACCTTCCTGAGATTCTGACTTTTGGTAAGAAATAAAAACGTGGGGCGCATATAACCATATTTCAAATGCGCCCCACGTTTTTATTTGTTACCAGGCATAAGAATCTCAGGAAGGTTCATTTTTTATCCTAATTATTTTGTAGTTTTTATTACAACTGATGATTTAAAATAAAACCATATAAGTTAAAAGTGTTTAATTAATGTTAAGTATATTGGTATACATCTGGTAGATTTTTATGGTTAACTAACCATAAAAATCATAACCTTAACTTAACTATCCTGCCAGCACCCGTAGGCACTATTGCTTATTTTTTTAACAACGGCCTACTGAATACACGACCAGCCTCCATTATTAAAGCTGTCGAGCTAGTGTACCATGTTCGTGTAGCTTCCTGAGACGGATTACGTCTCACATTGAAATAATTGCTGTTCTCGAGTTACTTACTATATATATATATATATATATATATATATATATATATATATATATATATATATATATATATATATATATATATATATATATATATATATATATATATATATATATATATATATATATATATATATATATATATATATATATATATATATATATATATATATATATATATATATATATATATATATATTACTCGTATTATTTCATGTAACTTTGCATCAACAGCTACGGCCATTAACATAATTTAGCAATGCGTGATAGGCATTGCTTTAGGTACTCATCGAGATATGATTTTATACGCTGATATGATTTTCATTTATGGGTATTGCAACGGGAGTGCTATCGTGCCGTTCCCGAATATCGACGTCGCTATAAGAACAGAATAAAAGTGCCTGATAGAAATGTATTCCAGACAGTCTTCATCAACTCATGTGAAACTGGAATGTTTCCGACTGCAAGAATCGTATCTGAGCGACAACCTAGTCCTGATGTAGTGGTAGATGAAGGAATTATTGACACGATAAATCGTAGCCCTTTGTTAACTATATCAATTAATATCTTTGTAACGGCTGAGAATGGGACGCATACTTAAGGAACTTGTTTTGTTTACATTAATCACCGAAACCTATTCCCTAAATATAAAGATTGAGGATTGCCTCCTCAATCACCCTGCATATATATATATATATATATATATATATATATATATATATATATATATATATATATATATATATATATATATATATATATATATATATATATATATATATATATATTGTGAAAAGTAATCTTGGGTTTGTAGCATTTCATTACATAGAGAAATAAGCAAATAGAAGAATAAGAAGGAAGTACACTTACCAGTGCTATATCTGGACATACAAACGGAAACGAACCACTTAGAAGTTGTACAAGATCTTTCACCTTTATTGAAGATCTTCAGAGCAGTGTAGTATTTATTTCATTGACCATTTATACTTGAATTTAAAATATTAATACTCCAACACTTGCAGTGACATTTTATGACATTTGACGGAACTCAAATTCTTAGAATACACAAACCTAGTCTACTATTTATATTTGTTCTATTTGAACATATTATATATAAAAGCATTGGGTATACAGTTATCTTCTGGATAACTGTATACCTAATGCTTTTATATATAATCTTTTGCCGCAAATCAACACAAAATAATCTTGAAATTAAATTCCTTAAGGTAATGAAATATTTTGTACTGATTAACGGCACAAGTTGTTGACATGGACTAAGAAAATGTAAAATATTAATAAAATTAGCACAAAACAAAAAATGCCAAGTGACAACTTGTACTACAGTGGTACACTTGTACGTTAAAAGATAAGCTAAACTTTGATTACTGAAACTTGCCTATACCTATACTTACCCTATGCTGTGAATCTAAGTCGTGTAATATCATACCTAAATATTCTCACTAAAATTTATATTTATATTATTTATCATTAATTTAAAGCGGTTTAAAGAGTAATGATTTAGGAATTTTTTTAGTTACCTATTACTTTTTACCTGTAATGTGATATTCGCACTAACAATATTCATGCCATATTTCTTATTTATTTTTCAGTTTAGAATTTATTGATTCATTTTATTTATTATGAAATACATTAATTTGGTTTGTTTTTTTTACTATTTATTCTCTATAAGGTATGCATGTACTTGAAAACGAAATTCAGTTTTTTAATGAAGGTTTTATATTTTAATCTAAGTTTTATTTTAACAATTTATAGGCACGTATTACCAGCTCATATTATATGATGCTGTTTTTTTTGTTAATTCGTCAAAAAACCATTATTAAAATTTAAATGCTGTTATTATCATTCGTTTGAATCGTTTTAAGCCATTAAAATATTACGATAAGTCTCGTCTTGTCTCACCTCGGCTTGTGTCGAAGGATTTTATCTCGTCTCGAAATTCGAGATAAAATAACTTTAAAATGTATTTTAAAGTTTAACATCTGGATAACTGTATGCCTAATGCTTTTATATATAATATGTTCAAATAGAACAAATATAAATAGTAGACTAGGTTTGTGTATTCTAAGAATGAGTTCCGTCAAAAACTAATGTCATAAAACGTCACTGCAAATGTTGGAGTATTAATATTTTAAATTCAAGTATAAATGATCAATGAAATAAATCGTATACTGCTCTGAAGATCCTCAAGAAAGGTGAAAGAACTTGTACAACTTCTAAGTGGTTCGTTTTCGTGTGTATAGTGAATCATTTCCGTATGTGTGTCCAGATATAGCACTGGTAAGTGTGTTTTCCTTCTTATTCGTCTATTTGCTTATTTCTATGTAATGAAATGCTACAACCCAAGATTACTTTTCACAAAATAAATATGAATAGCAAAGAATTTCAAAGCTAATATATATATATATATATATATATATATATATATATATATATATATATATATATATATATATATATATATATATATATATATATATATATATATATATATATATATATATATATATATATATATATATTGTTATTGTATGAATTTGAAGATATTAAGAATGCCCTACGTTGGTTGATAATTGAGTTTTATTGATATTATGTAAATATGTGAGGGCTCTATTACTTTGTTTTAGATAAATTTGTATGAAATGACATGTTGTAAAAGTAATAGTATGAAGAAGAAATATTTGATCTGCTTATTTAGTGTAAATAAGCAATAATAATTTCTTCCCTATTCAATCCTTTTTTTATGGGACACTAATTTCTATTTTATTAGAAGGATCACTTAAGACAAGAGCACTCTTTAGTCCTAGGGGGGTCCAATTAGGTCTACGATAATTTCTTTACAAGATTAAATTTTTTAAACTGAAGTTACTTTTTCAAAATAGTGAATTTATGGCATTATAATATTTTATTAAATTTATTGAATTTTGTTGAATCTCAAATTGTATTCATTTAAAATATTTACTAAAAAGTTTCAAAATAACACGAAAGAAGAAGTTGGTTGCTTATGACTATGTTTATTGTCATATATGTATTAAAAAAATAAATAAAATCTAGAAACCTTAAATATACCTACCCTACGCAACCCTACGTACCTTATATCCACTACATCGGCCCAAGTCCTCTGTCACCATGTTTCTTAAAACCTAGCAAAGTTTGAATTTGTTATTATCTTTGAAAATTATGTTAATGCTTTTTATTACCACCCACAAAAACTTATCACTTTTCTTGATAACACTGGTTGGTACACGAAGTAACAAATGCTGCTGGGCTCTGATGGTGGTGTCATCTAGCGGATGTTGCCATACTACCTCTGGAATGCTGCTATGACCGCTGATACTGTGCTATGAAATTTATTCACCCTCAAACCATTAATTTACTGATTCTGCTTTTATATTCCTTTATCACTTGAATTTGCAGAGAAAATTGTTTCCTTTTTCTTTTATATTAATGATAAATCTCTTCTGCGGCTGGGACACTACCAAGCTTTCCACTTTTTATTTGTTAATTACGACGAAAACACTTATTTTTGTAGTTATTTCTGCTTGTATACCTTTTACACTGGTGTTCTTGCTTACTTAGCACAAATTTAATATTATCATTTTAGTTTTACTATTAATTTATAACAATTTTTTATGAAAACTAGGAGCGTGGCTGTTACCTCATCGAACGCCTGCTGGACTCTCTTCTTCTTGTTTATTGTTACTACGGATATGCCGCTCAACATTTGAATTTCCTGGTTACCTTAATTCTTTCTTGTTATGATGTTATAATCTGGCCAATCAGATTGATGCATAATATTTAATTTACTTAATTTTACGTAAAACCCTTACAATTTGATTTTCACTTTAAATAATTTCGAATTGTAAACAATATAATAAAATCAGATTCACTTTCTGTTGCGTAACCGCAATTTATGTATGAGCCGTTGCCTCGACATTCCATTTTCGTTCGTAGCTAGGAACTCTCAATCCCCATTTTTACTCTGATGCTTTCGCATTAATCTGTTAATTTAGACATAGTTTATTAGTGATCGGTACTCTATAATTATTATTGTGACTTGCCTATTGTGTAATTATGCTTGAAATAGATTTTTGTGCCGATAGTTGGTGCCTATTAATAATATGGTTATATTGATATTACGTTCTGACCAATCAGGCGCGTAGCTGGTTGGCTATAGCTATAGTATAAACGTTGGCTATAGTTCCGCTATAGTATAAACGTTGGTCAGAGGGTGTGTGCGTGTGTGCTCGCGCTTATAATATAGTCTGTGCGATAGTTATTTATCACTGATTTAATTTTTTGAATTTCAAATTAAACTCATGAATTTAATTTTGACTTTGATGTATTTACTGAATTTGTTTACAGATTTAAGTTCTGTATTTTCGTGTATGTCCACAAAAATAATTTTCTAGTATATTCTTATAACAGAACTTTAATTCATTGTTCTAGGTAGTCTTGCAAACAAATAAAATATCAAACTATTGACCACATGCACTGGTATTACGAATTTAGGATATAAACTAACAGTTGCTTGCACAGTAAAACTAGTCAGCCATATTCAAATTAATCTCATTGGTTGAATTATTTCCAATAACAAGAACTAACGAGCAGAAAGTCCAAATCGTATGAAACATAAATACCAAGGTTGGTTAATATATATTAAGGTTAACTTAATATATCTAAGGCATTGCGTGATTGCTTTTGCTTGGAATTCTATTCTTTTTCTAGAATACTTTTTCCCGTGTAATTTGTTATTATGTTATTATCTTTGTATATTATCTAAAGCTTAATAATAGTATTTATGATATTAGCCATCCACTGGCCTTAGCCATGTACTGGTACTTCCACCCTATAATAACATATATACTTAATATTTCAATATGCTGATTTTGCAACTTTTGGAGAATATGCTTTAAAAATAGAAATTTGTTACAGATACAAATATTAACTAAAATTTTGGTATAAAACTGTATTAACCATGTCATGAGCAGACGAAAAAGCTCACATTAGCTTTGATTTTTTTTTAAAATATGGGATGTCAAATATCATAAATCTACGTTTAAAATTTAAAATTGTACGTTCATTTAACAATACCACTTGCTTTATCTGCCTTATTTGAAAGCGTTTCTTGATTAGTTTAAGGATTTTATAAGTTGACCTGTTGTTTATATGGTAAGTATGAAGAATTTGATGCTATAAATGTGACAATAAAAATTTAAAGTTGAATTATTGTTTACAATATGAAATCATCGATTATTTTTCCTTTTAGCCAATAAATATAAGTCTATAATGGTTTTTGCGCACGACCAAAAAGTTTTCATTCCGTTTGTGAATTTTTGTCGTGTCAATTTTTGTTTGGCGAATCAAGTACCTACATCATATCCAAAATTATTTATAATTCTTTTAGTCTGTTTTATATTGCAATTTACATTTACCTGATATCTGAAATAATTTCTCATTAGTTACTTTAATGTATACAAGAAATGTTGAAATTAAATGCTTGGTATACATAAAATTCATGTTTTTATCACTCAGTTCTCATTCGTGCACAATCACAAAATATCCTCTATATGGCAAAGTAAAGATGTTTGTTTTAAATACTATGTATCATTTTTAACATATAGGGAAATGTATATATAATAACCGTAGTTCCGCCAATGATATGCTGTGGGTTCCAAACTTTGAGGAAGTCACGGGATTTAAATAGATAAAAGCAAAATCCGTGATAGGTAGATGTGCGACATTAGTCTGTGTCTGTGAGTAAGACCAGAAAATATAAAAAATTACATTACGTAACAAGAGTAAGGAGTAAGTTGTAGTAAGCAGATATAATATTAGTGGCACATTTCTATATTAAGCTTTAGAAATATGTTTTAGTCGTAGTTCTAAAATATTTTCCAGGAAGTGGCTAATAGTAATGTCAGTTACATTCAACTGAAACTGTCAGATTAGTATTTTCTCGTTGACAAGAATAAGACAAGTAAGTATGAAAAATTCGTGCGATCGGTTTACTTTTTATATAGGTACCTACTCTACTCACGACTCGTGTTACTGTTCCCATACAGTCGTGATTATATAATATTCTACACGTATTGTACATTAAATAAACTATATCTTATTAATCTAACTGGAGAAATTTAAAAACGTCTATGAAAAATAAAAATCTTACTTGTATCGTAAAATATAGGTAACGTATCGTAATATATAGGTAAAGTATTTTTATACAAGAACTTGTAATTAAAAACCCAACTGTGTATGTTTCAGCTTCTCACAGATTACATATATTTCTTTTATCGTCAGACTTAGTAATTTAGTTGAGGCTCATTTTTCACTTCTTTATCAGTGATGATTAATTAAGTTAAGAGACGTGTAAGAGATTTATGACGAGAATAATATTTCAATAAAACTAAACATCTTTTATGCTACATTGTACCCATGTCTCTGTCGTTGATAGTATTATCCAGTATGAGTAATAGTTTGCGTGTATGCTCGGTATATATATATATATATATATATATATATATATATATATATATATATATATATATATATATATATATATATATATATATATATATATATATATATATACATATATATATATATATATATATATATATATATATATATATATATATATATATATATATATATATATATATATATATATATATATATTAGCTTTGAAATTCTTTGCTATTCATATTTATTTTGTGAAAAGTAGTCTTGGGTTTGTAGCATTTCATTACATAGAAATAAGCAAATAGACGAATAAGAAAGAAAACACACTTACCAGTACTATATCTGGACACACATACGGAAATGAACCACTATGCACATGAGTGGTTCGTTTTCATGTGCATAGTGGTTCATTTCCGTATGTGTGTCCAGATATAGTACTGGTAAGTGTGTTTTCTTTCTTATTCGTCTATTTGCTTATTTCTATGTAATGAAATGCTACAAACCCAAGACTACTTTTCACAAAATATATATATATATATATATATATATATATATATATATATATATATATATATATATATATATATATATATATATATATATATATATATATATATATATTTTGTGAAAAGTAGTATTGGGTTTGTAGCATTTCATTACATAGAAATAAGCAAATAGACGAATAAGAAAGAAAACACACTTACCAGTACTATATCTGGACATACATACATACATACGGATACATATGAATAGCAAATTCTTTGCTATTCATATTTATTTTGTGAAAAGTAGTATTGGGTTTGTAGCATTTCATTACATAGAAATAAGCAAATTGACGAATAAGAAAGAAAACACACTTACCAGTACTATATCTGGACATACATACGGAAATGAATCACTATGCACATGAAAACACATACTACTTTTCACAAAATAAATATGAATAGCAAAGAATTTCAAAGCTAATAAATATATCCAGGGTGAAAATTGGATTTTTTTCGAGAATTTTCGAAGAAACAATTAATACATACAACCAACAAATGATTTTAGTTTTGACTAAGCAAGCAATTTCTGTATCACTCCCTCTTTGAATGTTTCAGAACTCTATTGTATATATAATTCAATATTTTCCCGCATATAGTTGGAAAAAGTAGTTGTTTTTCAATAGGTTCAACAAGATTTTATGCATTTTAAAGTTTAACATCTTCTGGATAACTGTATGCCTAATGCTTTTATATATAATATGTTCAAATAGAACAAATATAAATAGTAGACTAGGTTTGTGTATTCTAAGAATGAGTTCCGTCAAAAACTAATGTCATAAAACGTCTCTGCAAGTGTTGGTGTATTGGTAATTTAAATTCAAGTATGAATGATCAATGAAATAAATCGTATACTGCTCTGAAGATCCTCAAGAAAGGTGAAAGAACTTGTACAACTTCTAAGTGGTTCGTTTTCATGTGCATAGTGATTCATTTCCGTATGTATGTCCAGATATAGTACTGGTAAGTGTGTTTTCTTTCTTATTCGTCTATTTGCTTATTTCTATGTAATGAAATGCTACAAACCCAATACTACTTTTCACAAAATAAATATGAATAGCAAAGAATTTCAAAGCTAATATATATATATATATATATATATATATATATATATATATATATATATATATATATATATATATATATATATATATATATATATATATATATATATATATATATATATATATATATATATATATATATATATATATATATACTATGTTCATTTTAAAACTTACCACTCCCTGTAAATAACATTTTTATTTTAAAGGGGAACATTTCATATGTTCAGCCCTCTAACCCCTAGCAACCCCAATTTTAAAATCCTAAATGGATCTACTCCACGTGTTACAGATCATTTCAAAACCCTTTTCGTGGCGAATACAGTGGCGCATGATTTTTAAAAATTGGTTTGAGATTTTACAAAAGTACCTATCCAAATTGCATAATGTATTAGTTACCTACGCAAATTACACAAAATTGTTAATATTATCACATTTCCTGGGGTGGAAGGGAAGAAGTTGGACGATAGAATGGACCACTAGATCTCTTGATCTCA
Source organism: Tetropium fuscum (assembly GCA_964058915.1). NCBI lineage: Eukaryota > Metazoa > Arthropoda > Insecta > Coleoptera > Cerambycidae > Tetropium > Tetropium fuscum. The sequence continues at coordinate 10,327 of CAXKVY010018534.1, read as the reverse complement.
GTCCCAAAGACTTTTACCTATGGGGGTTACTCAAATCAGTAGTTTACAAAACGTCGCCACAAAACCTTCCAGGTCTACAAAATCGTATAACAGCTACATGCAAGGACTACAGCGAACGCCTTTATTATTGTATGGAAAAAAATGGTTAAATATTTTGAATAATTAATAAAGTAGCATATATTTATTAGCTAGCTAGTGTAATATTGTTATGTTATTTTTAAATAATTTTACAAAATCTCAACCAATTTCAAAAAAATTATGTATTCACTTTCAAATGATGTTTACAATGTGGGGTAGTTCCATTTAAGATTTTAAAATTGAGGTTACTAGGGATTAGGAGGATGAACATATCAAGACCCTTTAACTGTTAAAAATGTTTCCCTCTAAAATAAAAAGAATTATCAAATATTTTGCGGTTTTTTAATTACGGGGGTTTTTGTAAAATCTCAACCGATTTCCAAAAACTAAGGGACCTGAATACGTTAAGTAATAAGTAATCTCTCTCTCTCTCTATATATATATATATATATATATATATATATATATATATATATATATATATATATATATATATATATATATATATATATATATATATATATATATATATATATTTGTGTGTGTGTGTGTGTGTGTGTGTGTGTGTGTGTGAGGGTGTGTGTGTGTGTGTGTGTGTGTGTGTCCAGATATACAACTGGTAAGATTTTTGTAAACCTTTAGTTTATTTTAACACGGAGCTTACTTTAATTATTGTATAATAATAAAATCCAAAAATAATACATATTATTAGAATTGTAAGTAATTTAAGACTTGACTTTTTCACAATTACAATATTTTTTCTGGTATGCAATAGATAATTTGACAAAGAGAGCTGACAATCATATTGTTTGCCAATGTAAAATTTGGAAGCAAATTAAAATAGCCTCCAGAAAGTGATCTCGTCTTTATAATTTTATAAATATTGGGTCTTTTACCTTAATCGAAAAGTTAATGAAAAAATAACAATAATATTCTCTTAAGCAAAGTATATTGAGAGGTTACCATAGTATTACTCTAGTATTTCTAACTCTCTCTAGATAAACAAACATAGATGATCCCAACAAACCAATAAAAAATAACATTTTTAACTTTTGGTTTTTATGCCACGTTATTTCTACTTATATAACGAAATACGCGAGGATATACATATAATTTGATCCACAAAAAATGAGTTTGGTTTTATAATCCGTTAGTATAGCAAGCAAAATATATATAATATTAGTGGTAGTAACGGCCATAGTTATTTAATTGGACTAGAATAATGGAATTTTGGCCAAATTGTGCCAGAAATGCATTTTGTTTACAGAGATCATGATAAAACAAAACAGACTATTGTAAATAAATGTCATTAAATGTACTTACCAAGTCGCTAATTTTTTTGTATTTTATATTAGAGCAAGCAAAACATTAGAATAATTTTATTATTATATTAGTATATAATGTCAAGTAGATATGCCGCGAGACACGAAACCATTTTATCTGGTCTCGAGAGCATTTTATCCCGAATTTCGAGACGAGACGAGAGATAAAATCTTTCTAGACAAGACGAGACCAGACGAGACATCTCCAAATATTTTAATGACGCGTTTTAAGCTTGAGCGAATGATAATAATAGCTTTCAAATTTAATAATTGCTGTTTGACTTCGAATTTACAAAAACAGCATCATATAAATATTAATTAGTGGCCTGTTAGATTTATTTATGTGGCATTTTGAATGATATTGGATGTATTTTAAATAGGACTTCAACAAAAATCATTTATGATTATGATGATTGTTTCTCTTCCCTCATTTGTTTTTTGTTTATATAGGGTGGACCGAATTGCAGAGACTAAAATTTACCAGTTTATAGAACTTTTTAAAATAAGAAAAAATTGTTCATATAAATATGGGTCGGGAAATGCTTAGTTTCCGGGATATAGGTGTTCATGTTAAAAAAATATTTTTTTAATTATTGCCCTTTATTGTGAAGATAATAATTTGAAAATTGGCACAAATATTTTTTACTTTACTTACTTACCAAGTGCCAGAAAGGTTTGCAAATCAAATTTGCTACTAAAAGAACCTAGTTTCAAGACTATAGACGTACTTTAAAAAATATTTGAAATGGAGAAAGTGGCCGGACCCAGGATTGCAGGGTTCTAAACAATTTTTTTCCAAAAAATAAGCACAAAGTAAAAAACATTTGTGCTAATTTTTAAATTTTAATATTTAAAAATAGTCAACAAAAAAAATTCAATTTTTTGAAAACTTTTTTTCTTATTTAAAAAAATTCTAATACCTGGTCAAGTTTGTGCCCTTAAATTCGGGCCACCCTGTATATTATAATATATCATACATTGATACACGTTTATTTTTGGTGTTTGTTTGGTGTTGTCTTGATAATTTCACGTCGTATGCAATAACCATTTACTTTTTGCACTTGTTGCATAAATAACTATTATATTTTAATTGTTCATATATATGTATAATATATATAAAAAATTTAAATATAATAGGTATTTATGCAACAAGGAAGAAGTTTTAACCAAACTTGTAAATGACAATACTATTATAAAAAGCAATTTTCACATTTATATAATAATATGAATAAATACTTAATTTTATAATTATAGTTCTATTCAATTATATATTGATATACCTAAGTATTAGTTTAATACATTTACCTAAAATACGACGATAAAACTGTAAATGCGTGAGTGGTAGATGACTCTACCACTTAACGTGGTAGAGTCTCTTGAAACAACTTATTTTACTTGCTATATATGGGAAATATTGACTATATGACTAAATTAATAAGCAATTTAAGGGAAACTGATATTAAAATTACATTTTATTATCACCTTTAATGCATTTACATTTACGAACTAAGTATTTTAATAATTAATGTTAAGAGTAAATATAACATCATATAGATACCTCTGTTGCTTTTGATTAGAGTTTCGTTGGTTACCTGTTCATTTCTGATTAGATTAATTCGATTTTCAGATCATACTTTTAATAGGTACATAATATACATGTTTATTAGGTCTTTAAATATACATGTTTTAGAAAACGTGTTCATATCAACTGAGCAGAGTAAAAGCTATTGGTGAGAAAACGATTTGAATTCCATCTGATCGGATTTATACGTAATATTTCCTCTCATTTCAGAATTTTGTTAGAAAAAGGCACCACATAAATAGCCGACATTAATCTAATAGATTAATGTCAGAGTAAGAAGGAACAGCCTAACAACCTTTTGTGGTAGTCGTAATAAAAACCCCAGCAGGTATAACTCGGTTTCGAGATTGCGAGATAAAAACCACCACAGTTTCTATCTTCGCTAAAACACTCGGCTAAATACACGAAGGATAACTAGGAGAAAAAGCAGAAAAGTAATAATGCCTATCAATTACACTGCTGCGGCGGTTGTCCCAAATATATTTTAGAACAGCCCGCGTCTATATTCACACTTACATTAGGCATGAATTTATTAGATGATACTGGAAATTTCGAGGGTAGATACATGTAAAGGAGCAACAAATAAGAGGTTTTACTCGTATTATCTGGTTCATAAGCATTCGTATTGATGCTATCTCAGTGAAATATTATTAGGTAGGTACATCAAAATATAATAAAACTGTCCGGTAATTTGGTAAACTTGTTCGTTAGACCTTACCCTTTGATATAAAAAATGTTGCCGTGGTCGGCGTCCCCGCGAGGGTGCTGTTATAGCATGGTTATCCACCTTCAGGGGCATATCCGCATTTTGCTTGTGTTTTGGAGCTAAAATGTATCGTCATAGAGGGCTGAAATTTGGTAGGTAATCGTTTAGTGTGCAGGGAATAGTCAGAATTGTATTATTAAAATTAAGTCTACTTCATTCACTCTACGCAATAGCATTGTTCTCAATTATATTTTCTTTGGAAATTTATAATAACGCATCTGGTTTAATTAGTCAATTTTTAATGTTGTAGCTTATTCTTTTAAAATTCTTTGCAGTTTGCATAAATTCCACTTAAATGCTATTCCATTGTTAATTGAGTTAATATCTTCAGTCAATTATGACCTGCGAATATAGTTTCGAGCACTCATGATTTTTGTCCACGAAACGTATCCTTTTCAATATCGACCAAGCTGATAAGCCCATGAGGTTAGAAGTGAATTTTATTGAAACATTAGTAAAAGGTCATAGTAAATCAAATCACAAGTATGACCTCTTGGTGAATCTAAAATGTTTTAAGTTTTCAAAAAATTTCTTACGCCTTGGAGAGGATATCTTGGCAGTTGTACCAAAACTGAAGTAGTTTCCAAATATACCACCAACACACTGACACTACACTCGACTCAAGTTCTGCTAAGATGTTGACATCAACGAGATGAATGGAACTGACTTTTTTTAATCATCTCGATGATTTATCTCTTTATTTATTACGAATTTTTATTCAATAAATTTATAATTTGTATTTGATAAATCAGAATTAGCTTTTTCTGATACCTAATTATTATTGTTCATATAATATTTCTATTATTTATCTTTTGTCAATCTGTATATCGTCGTGCATTCATTTAATGCATGAGTCGGCATTGTAATCATCATTATTTAATTTAATTCTGATATTCTATCAATTTGTGCAGATCATTAATCTGGAAATATGTGCTCTTAGCAGTGATATTTTAGGTCAACCAAAAATTATTTTGGAATTATCAATTAGTATTAACATATTTATTTAATTGTAACGAAAATAAGTACTTAAAATCAAAAAATGTAATTTTTACTCATTTTCAGGGTCAAGGGTACCACTTATCGGTTAACAATTGACGCGCATTAGTGTTAGGTATATATGCAAAGTCGAGAGAATGCCACAGGCATTTGCAAATTGCAATTTTCATATTTTTCACCCTACCCTAGCGTACATACGTATGGTTAATTCATAACATGGATACCACTTTAGTGTACATAAACCGTTTAGAAAATAAAACACAAGTCGCAATAAATAGAAGGATATTAAATTTCAACTGAATGTCAACAAATATCGGTTATAAAATCCGGTTTATGGTTCACATTTCTGTAATAATAGCAATTCACATGCCATCGCTTTTAGGTTGATGTGGGTCGAGTCAATATTAAAGGCACGGATTTCTAAAGGTTTACATATAAATAATTTTGTGGATAATGACAATAAAATATTATCTTGTTAATACTAGTCAAAAGTTTAATTTCAAATATGCTTCCAATAACTGTTGGTTGTTGATGTTGAGTACCTCCAAATATAATGTTAATGTTGTATGAATAATTACCTTCTATATCTATGGAAATACATAAATAGATAAAGTGCCATTTGATTTTTCAGAAAAAGTAAAAACCACGTGACAACTAAAAAGCTTACTTTTCGAAACATTGTGGTATAAATATAATGTGGTAATAGAGCAACTAATTATATTACTAATTCATTTAATTGATCGATACACTTCATATCGAGAAACCGGAAAAGATGGCAAAATTTTCAGGGGGTTCCGGGCAAAATTTCTGTCAGTCAAGTTCAGATTCATATGCAGCGACCCAAAAAATATATAGGATGAGAAAATTACGACTATGGCAAAACTTTTCCCTATTTGCCTTTTCCTCCTAATACGATTAGCCTAATAAGTAATTTCAGAAAACGTGTTTTTCTAGCTATACAAGACCTATCTAGCTATACAAGAAAGGTTAAAGATGATATCAACCCGAAATTTTCGAGTTTCATAGAAAAGACTAGTGGGCTTCCAACGGTCTATTATAATTTTTGATAGCCATAATACTTTTTTATAACAATCTGTTCAGTTAAAGTGATATGCGTCGACCTATAAGATTACATGGAGAAATAAGCAAATAGACGAATAATAATAAGGAAGATACACTTACCAGTGCTATATCTGGACATACAGACGGAAATGAACCACGTAGAAGTTGTAGAAGTTCTTTCACCTTCATTGAGGATCTTAAGAGTAGTGTACGATCTGTTTCATTGACCATTTATGCTTGAATTTAAAATATTAATACTCCAACACTTGCAGTGACGTTTTATGACATTAGTTTTTGACGGAACTCAAATTCTTAGAATACACAAACCTAGCCTACTATTTATATTTGTTTTATTTGAACATATTATATATAAAAGCATTAGGCATACAGATATCCAGAAGATGTTAAACTTTAAAATGCATAAAATCTTGTTGAACCTATTGAAAACAACTACTTTTTACAGCTATGTGCTAGAGAATATTGAATTACTTATACAATAGAGTTCTGAAGCATCCAAAGAGGGAGTGATACAGAAATTGCTTGCTTAGTCAAAACTAAAATCATTTGTTGGTCTTATGTATTAATTGTGTTTTCGAAAATACGAAAAAAATCCAATTTTCACCCTGGATATATTTATTAGCTTTGAAGTTCTTTGCTATTCATATTATTTGTTTTGTGAAAAGTAATCTTGGGTTTGTAGCATTTCATTACATGGAGAAATCAGAAGTAGAGGCCTAGAAAATAATTATGACATAAATAATAACAATAAAAAGTCGAAAAAAAAAATAATAACCCGTGCCCCACGCAGGTTTAATTTTAAATGGATTTAACATGGGTTTTCCAGTTTTTTAGTTTAAATCTCTGAATTCAAATATCATCAAAAACCGGTTTCGACTAATGACAGCTATCAAAAAGCTGTCATGAGTCATTTTGCGCTAAAAATAATTTTATAGTTATAAAGCGACACTAATATATTGTTTTTAATTTAAAATGTTTATTGACACCTGTCATTTATGTCAAAGAACCGACATTTATTTCGTAATTAATATTCAAGGTAATTAATGTTCAAAGTGAAACTTGGTGTCCTTAGGTTTTAGATATCTCTGAATCCAAATATCATCAAAAACCGGTTTTGACTAATGACAGCTATCAAAAAAGCTGTCATGAGTCATTTTACACTACAAATAATTATTAGTTATAAAACGACACTAATATATTGTTTTTAATTTAAAATGTTTATTGACACCTGTCATTTATGTCAAAGAACCGACATTTATTTCGTAATTAATAATAACTCACCTTATCGAAAAAAAACATTTAAAGTTTAATTGAAATTTAATTGAGATGTAATTGACAGTACCTATTAAAGTGTTAAAAAAAATTGACAGTTCTGATTTAGCAAAAATGACAAAACATATTTTTTTACGACGAAACGATACTATATTTGTATTTAAATATAAAAACCCCCAAAAGTTTTATTTATCAAAAAGTGAATTTCTATTGAGAGCTTTTTGACAGATGACAAGAGTCCACACTGGTTTTTGACATCACATTCGGATTTAGCTGTATTTAAACACTTAATTAAGACTATTTTGCGAATTGAGAAATTGAAAAAAAACTAAAAATTCGATTAAAAATTTCTTTTACAGCTTAATTGACTAATACTTGTACTAATACTTGATTTGTGTTAAACTATAAAAAAACCTTACAATTTTGAATAATCAAAAAATGAATTTCTATTGACAGCTTTTTTGACAGCTGTCAAGAGTCCAAACTCATTTTTGATATCATATTCGGATTTAGCTGTATTGAAACACTTAATTAAGACTATTTTCCGAATTGAGAAATTGAAAAAAATTCGATTGAAAATTTCAGTGACAGCTTAATTGACAGTTGCCATTTTGCGAAAAACACGAACTGTCACTATTTTTATTGTTAATCTACGCTGTGATGGGCTCATGGAACAATGTTACTACTTGTTACTAATTTCAAGTAAAAACGCTGATAATTAAGAAACCGATGAAAATAGGTATATGAATATGGATAGATTAGGATTTTCATGTTCTTTCGAATGCTTTAATAATATATGTGGTTTTCAATTTAAAAAAAGTGACTATTTTTTTTCAATGTTGTCAATGGTAACATATTTTTTAGATGCCCTGTGAAAGATATGGTGGGCTTGTTTCATAAAACCAAAATTACAAACCTTTGTTTAAATAATTTTAAAATTCGAGCTTCTCGTATCAATATCCAATTGTGTATTCTCCAGATACGTCTAATAGGCTATCGAGTTTCAAATACCCTGTATATGTAGACATAGTATAATAAGGTATAATGCATACTTCTGTGTAATTTAATTTATCTGATTAGTAATGCGGATCATCAATGCAGCAAACTCCATAGTCTATATAAATAGAAATTTATATATGCTGTTAAGCTGTGATTTACAAATCAACCTCCGTTTGGAGAATAAATTTACCAGCTGATTATCGAACTGGAGTAATGAATGAGCTGGAAATTATTTTATTGAGAGTTAGACATTCTGGGAAGCAAATTGTTTTGGCACGATTAAATGCAGTGATCATTAAGTAAAACAATGAAGCTGTATCTCCAGTAAGTTCAGCCATCTAAGTTTTGCTATTTTCATTATAGCTTCGATCGCAGCCAACTAAGGACAGGAATGTTTGATGCATGGCTGGACATGATTGTGATTGACAATCATCTACGTGCATTTGCTCTATTAGATCTTTGTAGTGCCTGACTGCCTGTTCATCTGCTTAATAGCAACAGAGAGGCAATTTTTCACAAGCAATTTTCATATAAACGCTCTATATATATATATATATATATATATATATATATATATATATATATATATATATATATATATATATATATATATATATATATATATATATATATATATATATATATATATATATATATATATATATATATATATATATATATATATATATATATATATATATATATATATATATATATATATATATATATATATATATATATATATATATATATATATATATATATATATATATATATATATATATATATATATATATATATATATATATATATATATATATATATATATATATATATATATATATATATATATATATATATATATATATATATATATATTTTGTGAAAAGTAATCTTGGGTTTGTAGCATTTCATTACATAGAAATAAGCAAATAGACGAATAAGAAAGAAAACACACTTACCAGTGCTATATCTGGACACACATACGGAAATGAATCACTATGCACATGAAAACGAACCACTTAGAAGTTGTACAAGTTCTTTCACCTTTCTTGAGGATCTTCAGAGCAGTATACGATTTATTTCATTGATCATTCATACTTGAATTTAAATTACCAATACACCAACACTTGCAGTGACGTTTTATGACATTAGTTTTTGACGGAACTCATTCTTAGAATACACAAACCTAGTCTACTATTTATATTTGTTCTATTTGAACATATTATATATAAAAGCATTAGGCATACAGTTATCCAGAAGATGTTAAACTTTAAAATGCATAAAATCTTGTTGAACCTATTGAAAAACAACTACTTTTTCCAACTATATGCGAGAAAATATTGGTGTATTGGTAATATTGATAATATTCTTATTCGTCTATTTGCTTATTTCTATGTAATGAAATGCTACAAACCCAAGATTACTTTTCACAAAATAAATATGAATAGCAAAGAATTTCAAAGCTAATATATATATATATATATATATATATATATATATATATATATATATATATATATATATATATATATATATATATATATATATATATATATATATATATATATATACATATATATATATACACATATATATATATATATATATATATATATATATATATATATATATATATATATATATATATATATATATATATATATATATATATAGAGCGTTTATATGAAAATTGCTATATGTATATGTATATATATATATATATATATGTCTATATATATATATATATATATATATATATATATATATATATATATATATATATATATATATATATATATATATATATATATATATATATATATATATATATATATATATATATATATATATATATATATATATATATATATATATATATATATATATATATATATATATATATATATATATATATATATATATATATATATATATATATATATATATATATATATATATATATATATATATATATATATATATATATATATATATATATATATATATATATATATATATATATATATATATATATATATATATATATATATATATATATATATATATATATATATATATATATATATATATATATATATATATATATATATATATATATATATATATATATATATATATATATATATATATATATATATATATATATATATATATATATATATATATATATATATATATGTATGTTACATATGTATACATATATATATA